>JAZFAU010000667.1:10000-52500 GCA_037178615.1 Dione vanillae | reverse complement strand
ATAAATTAAAAAGCTTAAGTGATAGAATATTTCTATTACAGAATAATGTAAAATATTTAGTACAAAATGATAGCAAGAGTGAACAGCTTGGCGTCATCGCGACCAACAAAATAAAACTTTTATATGTATGTCTTTAACTATGACACGACAAGTACCTAATAAAATATAATGATGTATTAAAACTGCTCTATTAATTTTGTATTCAAAATCTAATATTTTTTACTTTCTAAGAGCTTTTACTAAGTTACAAAATTAATGAAAAAAATATTTTGTTTATTATATTATACTTTAAACTTATATTTTATTTTACTTTAAACTTTATTTAATAATGATATATATGTCTATCGTATGAACGTAACCTGTAATATGCCTTGTGACAACCCACCCACCATATACTTATATGCATATTAAACAATTTGCAATGGAATAAGAGTATATTGTAAAGATTTTAGTTACATTTAATATTATAAAATATAAAGCTTATACATAAGTCTAACAGTATTGATCCCTTTCAAAAAAATTACAGTAGCCATATTTTGTAAACCTATACATAAAATAAAAATATATACACCCCCTTTAACATTTGTACATAAAAATTAAAAACGCTTTTTCACAAATATAACACAAAAAGTAACTTTTAGTAGTTCAAGGAGATGTATGAATAAAAACCCCACATATTTTAATTAGCAAAATATAAGAAATTTTAAATACACAAAACTTGAACAACTGCAATACAATAGAAAATAACTTGTATTAATATTCTACGTACCATTATCTATATAAGGAAAACGATTCCATTGAAAATTAAGAAACATATACCAACTTTTTGTTCCTAATTAAAATAATTTTAAAATTGACTTTTCTATGGTTCAGTGGATCAGCTTAAACGGGAGGGTGGAGGGTGGTGAATTCGATTCCTCTCAGATGAATGAGTTATGTTTATTTCCTTGTTTTGATGATATAGAACGGAAAGGTTGGAGATTTTTTTAAGCTGACATTCTTACTATTAGTGTGGACTAATTTAGATTTGAAGGGGGCCATCTTTAAGGCCTCCTTCTTTCTATTCTTCGTAATTAAAAGAGAAAGCCCCTCTCTTGAAGCCCCTTCTTTAGGCAATGTGAGGTCTCGCCGTGAATTTCTAATGCAAAAAAGAGGGCTTTCATTAAAAAAAAGGGCTTCTTAAACTAAAATCTAGAGGCCCACTAACTGTCATATCTCAAAATGAAAAAATATCAACTTAAGTATTCTTTAGTAAATATGTTTTTACTTAAAACATAACATTTTGAAACTAATATTTTAAGCGTCTTTTGTTAAGAAATATGATTTATTTTGTCCAACGCGTATTTTTCTTAAAGTGATAACGAAACACTTAGCTAAATGTGAATTTCAATAGCGTGTCTGTAATGACTATACAAAGGAGGACATTACATTATAAATTATTTCTCTATGCTTTTTTAATATTTTAAAGACCGTTGTCATAGTGAAGTTCAGGAGAGTTAGTGAATTTGTATATTGCAATTATCAGGCTTCACGCTGTATTCCCCTTGACGAGAGAGTTAAAACACTGTCACTTAGTCTGTAAATTACTGTAACTGTAAGCGGGTTCGATTCTTGGCAGAGTAATCAATTATTAAAAATACTATTAAGTATTGAAATGGCAGGGTAGTTCACCACACGACACGTGACATCTCGGGCATACGGATAGAGATATACGGGCAAAAATTCTCTATGTGTACCACTATTGCCGCTGCAAGTTATATCCTGCTGACTATAGCTGAGATAAAAGGAGAAACTAAAAACAGTAATAAATTTAATTTTAAATATTAAGTAATAAATCTTTATTATTTTATAATTCTAACATATATTCTAATTTTATTTACAGATACAAATATTTATTGATACAAATATGAGATTTATAATTTTGTACTAAATACAAGCTGGTCCAGCAAACGTGGTTTCGCTAGAAGCTTGGGTTCGCTGATTTGTCAAATTTATAATATAGTTATTTATATATACATATATAAACTAACTATAAACTAACATGATGCTTTTTATGTCTGTCTGTTTTTAATTTGTAAGGGCTAATCTTCAAAACAAAATCCTGTTATGATACTTTCATCACAAGAGAACATTATAGTCATAATTCGGTTTAACAACGTTTCCGGTAAAAACGGTAAAGATATTTGATTCATAAAAATACTTAAAAAATCTCCTAGGCTATTGAAAAACGGTCTGATCAATTAGCTTCAGTGCATAAAGCACAAAATTGCGAAATGCGTTTCATGATATTTCAAATATTAATAGGGATTCTTTTTGAGGAAATTATTGGATAATATTTATTATAGAATTACTAATAATGTATCGGTCAAGTTTAAAACATAAGATTTATACGTCGTACATATATTTATACTGCTATAAAATTTTTGGATTATGAAATTTGGGCATACTTCTAGGCATGTGTGAACAGAGAGGCTAAATTTTTTCAGTGAAACCTTTTTAACATGTATATTAAATCAATAATAAATATTTACCACAAGCCTTAGTCACACTACTGTAACAATATAACTTTTATAAGTTTCCATACACGTTTTATGGCAAGCGTATTTCATGCGCACCGATTCTCCCTAGACACAAATCATACATATATTATTATTATTTAGATATCACACATCACAGTCCTTTAAATAAATTACCGAACAAATCAAATTTGACTGTAATCTGTATACATCCATCGAAATACAGCAATCGTTAAGCATATTAAGAGTGTAATTGCTTATTGATGACAACTATTTCTAATTTGTATGCTAATGTTTATTTTATATAGATGACTGAGAGATTAAATACGTGTTGTTAACAACTAGGTTTTACTTGCAGCTTTACTTGGACAATTAGAGCTATTTAGTTTTTTTTGATATATTATAAAGATTCAGATAACTTTACACATGCCTAAATTCATATTTCGCTCTGCAGTTCCCTATTATGCGTGCATAAATTGAATAAGTGTTTCATTAACATTATAAATAGTATTTAATTGAAAAACATTAGAAGTTAAATTATTTTGGAATATTATGACCTATTTTTTTAGTTGTTATAATTAGGCACGGTCTATGTTGTCCTCTGCTTTCTCTTTTCGGACGTAATATTACGCTTCACGTCCTCCGTTTTTCCGTCTTTTGCAGATCGCGTGTTGTGCCGAGACATAATAAATTTTTTAGTTAAGCTGGAGAATGAAATGTTGCTTTGTACAGTCAGATAATTCAGTCAGTTTGGTCCTCCTCTCGTTACAGCTGACACTATTCTTATAACACTATATTTAAAATTAAGCCATCCCATAGTTCCAATTGAAATATTAACCATTTCAAATTTAACAATTATAACTTACACTTAATTACCAAATCGCATTAAGTTCGATTATTTTTTTTAGAGCTTGACACATCTTCCAATATACATTAGCGAATCTGGAATTAAAAAATCTTTCTCGTAACTATGCGGTTGCAAGCATGCCAGTTAGCACAATTCACTTCCCCAAAGTCCACTAAAAAGAATTGTCTTGAATCAGCTCAGCGTGGCGCTGTCATAAAAAAACATATACAGCTGCATTAAACAAGGTTAAGTTAACCCACCCCCGATCAACTCCACTCCCAACGAATCAAGGTCAATAAGCACTCACGTTGTTGACGAAAAGCAATTTATTGTGCATACATCGCTATTTTCCGACTTCACCCCCTTACGTGCGAAGGCCATAACCGTATTTTACACTGCATAAACTGTGTTTATATATCCATCATAATATATTTTATGAATTTATTATTTTACTAGTTCCAAAGCAGAACCCAGTTAGAGAGTGAACCCAGTGTTTATACACTCAGTTTTCTCCTCCCTTCGCCGATTTTTGTGATATTTGTAACACTCGAACAGAGTGGTGGAGCTAAGACCTTTTGTCAATGACAAAGCAGATGATAAGATTATCACGAAGAAAACGCATCAAACGTTTCGTTTTACTGCTAGCTTATGTATAATAAATATAATTTATAGTACCAATTTAAGCTACTTCTTATATTAAAATGAAAGACGCTGTAGCAAGAAAGAAGAGCGCATGGCAGACTTTACTTTATCCGTAAGCGTACAATCTTAGTCGGATCATTTCAGTGTCTATGTAAGTGACACAGATAAAGCAGTGGAGTTTGAGTAAACTGCTGGGGCATACTCAAATAATGCAGTACTTCAGGCACCATAAGAAGGCAAGTTCCATGGTACTCAGCCCTTCTCCAAAGCAATATGCAAATAATGCAAGTTCTAATCTAGTGACCACCGAAGATTTCACAGTGGATAATGACAAAAAACGTTCTCCGACGGCTTAGGGCACGTCTGAGAGAAGAGGTGATGAAGCAAAAGATAAGGAGAGGTGAAAGATACCTCGCGAGTTAAAACGAGTTTGGAGATACTGTAGGAAGGTTGCCTAAAAAGTACGTGTTACCCCCCCGCAGACCACGTAATGAAGATGTAATGACAAGTGATAGAGTTAAAAAATAAAAAAACCAAAAAAAACAATAAAGAATGTTCATGCATGCATGATCATTGGCAATCCATTCTCGTCTGACTACAGCACAGGAATAATCAGAAATTATTAGTTAACTTCATGATTTAGTCCAAAGTAGTAATAAGGAAATGTAGTAATAATATTATAAAACTGAAGAGTATCTGAACATAAAATTCTGAACTACTACTACAAAAAAATAAATATAAAAGAAATACTGATACGTCTCGTTTTACTTAAAAACCTTATTACTTTAACTAAGATAACTACTATGTTTCCACAATGTTAGCATCGTAACACTTCCGTTATACCTGTGGGCGAGCTTGCAGTTAGTACTTAATTTAATAAATTTATACATATTTTTTACTACAGTTTTTTATATTAGAGGGGTGGTCACATAGATAATAATTATTTTATGACGTGGTATTGATTGCTAGGCAGCCGCCGATCACACCACACTGTTCCCACACACGGTGTGAACAAATATTTGCCTAGATGCACTACCTTTACACCTACATCGAATTCACAAGTCCTAGATTTAACAAAGATTAGTTAGGATTAGTAAAAAAATATAAATACAAAAAATATACAGTGAAATTGGTTTTAAGGAATTAGTTGATTTAGTTCCATCCTCCGACTGGGGGGGGGCAGCATAGCAGGGTACTTGGTCCGAAAAAATTATCTTGTTAGGTAAATATCAATGGTAACACATCGCCATCTTGTGATTACAAATTAGGTGTTACATTTAAAATATATGGGTCGTTCCTTCTCCTTAAAATAGTTTGTAGCAATTCACGTGATGAGGCTGCCCATCTTTAGAATTTTCCTAAACGGGTGTTTAAAATGGTAATGATTTAGTTAAGAGGGCGTTATAAGCCGTTTAGCTCTAAAGGTTCCACGCCACCGATTTTTAACATCGAAAATTTGTGACAGAGAATTGAAATTGGTGAATAGAAATTTATAGTTAACATAAAGGGGACGCGCAGCAGCACAATCTCCATAACAGCGGACGGTTGTGTTCAATTTCATTTGAGTATTATTCTTTCTAATATATAGAATTTTCTTGTGATTATAAAGCCCAGCAAACAGGTCGTATTTTGGAGTGTTCTGCTCTCCGCCAATCCGTAGAGGGGACTTTATTTTAGTAGAGTTCGAATTTACCTGTAAACGACGTGTGTCATTCCAACGCACTAAGGAATGACTATTTCATTTTCTATTTTTCGTTTCTAATAATTGGGCCAGCGCGCTTAAGTTACGCACTTAAACGCCAGCGAAAACAGGAGCCGAAGCGCGTTTTAGACTAAAACACCAAAAAAAAAAACTGCTAATTGTTCAATTTCGCGGCACATATGAATTGCTTACGATTGGTAATAAATTAGTATTTGGCAGCTTGCCTAGCACTGGTGTAGTGCCATAAGAGTACGCGAGCACTCAAGCAACACGTAATTTTTAATTGCGATAAGAAATATTTATGGAAATATTAAATAGAACTTCGTATGCTATATATATATGTTATTGAAATAGAAAACGTTGTAAATTTGTATAATATGATTCATTATGAGCGTACTGAACTTTATGGACACCACTTATTAGACTCCCCATATCTTAGAGGCAAAGGATGGGGCAGGCCGAAAGAGGTAGCAGAGATAAGATTTAATTTCGTTTATAAGTTTAGTCACAATTAATACTAAATTTCATATATTGTTTATGATCTACTTTCTAAAATATTAATCACAAAATATCTTCTTAAAAACAAATGATACGTGAAAATTTTCCGCTAAAACTATCAAGTGTTTTTGCTTTGGGGGGGGGGGGGAGGGGGGGAGGGGGGGGGGGCGTTCATTAAAAATTGTGTTTCATACATACCGTAATAAATTAGAAAGCAAGCCTCTCCCGTATCGACATCCATTCCGAAGTTATTAAAATTTGTCGCTTCCAAATGCAGTAAGAAATTTTCATCTTCTAATACGATGTTATTATGACATATGCACTGTAAGCAACTTTTAAAATCACGTAAATTATTGTGTTGTCTTTTTCGTGTTACTGCTGGGCTCCGTAACAGCATATAAACCTATATACAGGACTCCGTCCCTCTATCGGCCGATAAAGACAAAAATTGTGTCGACGATTGCACATGTCACCTCTCAAACGCTCGTCAGCATCTAAACTCCATTGGGACGAGCAATACATGAGGGAGTAATACCATTTGTTATTTTTTTTCTGTAAGAATTAAATTCAGCTTTGGCCTATAAAACCGTTATATGGCAAAAGCTTGAAGTTATTATTTACGAAAAACGAAAAATACACAGAGAAAATTTAGAGACACGTACGCTGTGAGTTATAAAGCTCTAATCCACTTTGTCTTGTATACCAAAAGAAAAGCAATTGCCTCTATGGAAGTAAACCCACGACCCTTACAGTCAATGAATGCCTTCCACTTTTACCATTTGGTAGATTACTCCCTTCCATCCAACCAAATCCAGATAGATTCTAACTACTTAATAAAGCCTTATGTAATAGCTGTTTTTTATTCCAATTCCATATCCACAGTGTTATTAAACCAATAATCTAAATGTAAGGAAAAGCAAGTATAGAACGTCTAGGATTACAGTAGCCGATTAAGGAAGATTGATGAAGCTTAATTACCAGTACCTTTAATAACATACTTCTTAAGAAAATAATAAAAAATAGCTTAATACTTTATCTACCATAGTATGGTTAGCTGTAAGAATCTAGTGCAAGTATATTACCTCTCTGTGAATGGTGAAAGCCGAAATATTGATATAGTGTTCATGGTATTTTTCATTGGAGTAAAACTACATTGCCTAGCCTCCAGAATATTTGGCCTGTATTTTTTACCTTACTGAGGTAGTCCTGTACATTTTTAAATTAACTTTTGTTATGCGTTCTTATCAAAAATTCAAATTTATTACATTATCGATAAATATTAATATTTTATTTGGGATAGTCCGTGGCGCAGAGCCCAACTTCTGCCTGTAACGCGACTGTTTCGGGTGCGAGCAGGCATGGGGGGGAAGATGGATTTTTCTCTTTTCCATTTTCTTCGCTCTGGCAAGCTAGCAAGAGCGCGGCGTGAGTTTTCCCGCCACTCAATACGCAATGCCTCGAAAAAAAAGCGGGATGAAAAGCAGGGACTAACAACGGAGTGTCTTAGCCTAGTTTCCCACGGTTCTGCAAGGTCCCTCGGATAAACGGGAGCTAAAAAACATTCTACAGTTCCTATTACTTTCGTACTCTTTCTAACGTAAACTGGATGTATTAGTCAATGATTATAGACGTTAATATATATTTTTTTTTTTGCATTAGAACGTACTTAATGTGGAGCAAATACAGCACCATTTATTTTTTTACTTTTACTTTATGAAGCAAATAAAAATAATACTAAGATAATAAATTTTTGTTCCAGAACGCACATACCTTATGCTAGCTCTTATCGTATGTAAGCGCGTTAAGCCATATTGACATATATACAAAATAGCATACATAGTCGGTTTGAGCGGAGCCTGCTTTTTTAAGCCTTTATTAATGAATAAAAAGGACTAATATTAAGTTCTCTTATTACAATAAAATACAAAGTAATAGGAGAAAACGTGTTATGCTGAATTAATATTAAATCTACATAGTTACATGTATATACTATATCGGATATTAAACACTAACAATTGACACATTTATGATAGAAAGTAATAATTATAGTTAAAAAGGTATAGACCAAGTGACTGTGTGTTTCATTTATCTCAAATTAAAAAAACCATACAAAGACATACAACTCCTATATAACAGAGGTATTTTAACCAATATTTGAGCATTTCAGACACAAGCAGGCGATTTTCATTATACAGAAATATCACCACGCGGGGGGTGGGACGCGGCGCAACTGTGATTTTAAACTACAACACTCGTTTGCAGGAATTTAATTTCAAAACGAAACTCTCTCAAATTTCATTTAGATTCGGTTGTTGAATATTTTCCTTTGTATATTTATGTAGAGATTCCCTTACTTTTATGAATTTGTTATTCTTTATGAAATTACGTTTTCAAAATTAATACTACTATACATTTTCTGTTTTAAAATATAATAACAATTCATTTATTTTTAGTTGCACGCTTATGTTCTCCAACCTAAATCGAGATTTTAGATATTGATTGGTTAAAATCCAAATACGTGGTTCTTATTGACTAAAGTATTAAAAGTAAAATGATTTTTGTGATCCCCCTATTTATTATACTAATCTTTATAAACCGTCAAAAATTCAAACATTTTTTACAGTAATCTAAAACTAGTAGAATGTTTTTCTCACTAGATATAATGACTTGGTTATGACAATTTTTGTCGTACTTACAGATACGACTAAGATTAGAAAACGAGGATTATTTGAAAGAACTAACAGCAAACCAGTATATTCACATAAAACTCGTTAGATTATTTAAGATCGGTCCAAGCTATAGATCAAAGTTATATATCATAAATCGATGTAATCTTCAACAATTGTATACTGCAACTGTTTTTTCATATATGCAGAGCGTTTACATCATTTGACTCATTTTTGTACAATTGTGTCGATAATATTAACTGGTTACTTTTGTTATACAGAACCGGATATAAAAACAGTCCAGGAAACTTTTCCAATCATTTTTCTCAAGCACCCAGCAACCATGACGGAAGCAAAATTTATGTACGTCAATTTATTCACAATTTTTGAATTTGAGTGTGTAAAAGTACAAAAACGTAAATTTTTACGTATTTTTATTGCTTTTTTTGTTTGGTTTAAATTGCAGGGAATGATTGACCGAAGCAAGGTTAATGCCTATTTTTGCACATAGTCAATCGCGGAGTCAGGGCGGCCGTTAAATTTTCTCTTCCATCAATTCTGGACTTTATGGAGTATGTTGAGTGTGGAATCTTGAATTTTGGTTTACGGAAACTGAAAGTTATAGAGTATTCTTCTTTGGGAGTAAACTTTATATAATAAGTGTTTTCTTACGACACATTACAAATTGTCCATGTTAAATTGAATATTAATGCTTTAAAACGATTTAAAATCAATAAGTTTAGAGGCGCTCGTGTTTGGCCAGGCATCAACTCACATATACTATACTGTATACACTTAATGCCTACCAGGAATTTCTACTAAGTTCCTTCGCGTTTACTAAAACTATATGTCAATCTAAACTTGGCAACGATGTTTTTTTTTTGAATTGAGTTATTACAATGTGTTAATTGACATTTTCTTCATTTAAGTATACACTGATTATACATTACATACAGACACAAATATACAAATAGAGAAACATTTAATAATACAAGGGCCAAAGATTTACATTTTCTAATAATTCTTATAATGTATTTGATTGTATGTATTTATGCTATAGCTATAGCTAAATTGACTTATTATTAGAGGTTACCGCTTATTTTCAATTTATTTGATAATTTTATTGCCAGTTTTCATTAAGTACGTATATGAACGCATATTAATGGGGATTACGTTGGAGGAATTTCTGGTAAGTACATTGTTAATTGCGCACTCAGTATACGAATAAGATACTTGTTTCAGGCACAAGACATCTCTTGGTAATTTTTCCGTATATATTTGTCCGGTTACATTCCAATATCTATACTGGATACACATGCCATACCAGAAGTGTCATATATTTGCCTTCGCGTTTTACTAACATATATGTCATCTAACTTGCAACGATTATTTTTTTTTTTGTTATTATTTATTTACATGTTTTAATTTCATTTTCTTCTTAAAAAAAGTCTACCATATAGGATTACATTACATACGACACAATATAACCTCTAATATTAACATTTATAGACAGTACCCAAAATTACAGATGTCTATAATATTCTTATATTTATTTGATTTTAGTCTTTATTCTATAATCTATAGCTAATTGAATATTATTAGAGTTGACCGCTTATTTCAATTTATTTAGTAAGTTTTATTGCAAGTCTTAATTAACAGTACTTATATGACGCAATATAATGGATTACGGTTTTGGGGCATTTCGGTACGTCACATTTGTTATTTCGCCACGCATTGTATAGCATTAGATACTTGTGTCGCACAGACATCTCCTTGTACTTTTTCTCCGTAATATTTTTGTCCTGTTAAATTTTATCATTGTTTATTTTCGATATTTCATTGTTGGGAAACACAAAATATTGAGTCACACACAAATCGTTATTTAAAAGAAAAAGTAGGCACATTTATCGTGCAAGAAAAATCGATCTCTCCCTGTCAGTGTTACGTAAAGAAATCCAGCAGTCGACAAGAGACATAGTCTAGGTCCACCTTCGAAGTACAATGCAGTAAGCAACACATCGTAGTTCACGTCGGAAACTTGCGATCTGATATAGACACAGGCGGAAATGTGCATCAAACTACGTTTTGAATTATTTCGTACAATGTATAGTGGGCAAATCAAATATTAAAAAAACAAAAAAACCTAATCTGTGTTACACACTCAAAATAGGTTTCACGACTGATGTGTAGAGTGATTTTCATATATTACCCTCATCCTATAATTTATTATTCCTGCTTCGCCCATATTTATTTTTACAGAAACGAAATACTATATTTTTAGGAGCATAGCCTAATGAATGTAACTAAAAAGGCATGCACATAAAATGTTTCCTATGTTTTTGGTTAACGATTTTCCTCCAGTGCTGCCCATCAATCTCATCTGGCACGGTGGAAACATACCCTAGGATGCCCTGTACTTTTCTATCGCTTCAATGATATACAAAAATCACCTAAAATAGTTATGAACAGTTGTAAAATCCGTTTCGATTTATTTTGAAACTGTCGTACAAACATTACCTGCCAGGTAGTGGATAGTGTTTGATTAGAGGAGATTATGAAAAATGTTGCCCATGTAACCTCATGGGGCATAGCACAGTATTTAAACGTAATGTTGATGGGTGTACTCCCACTTGAGGTGATATTTTCCTTTATTATCTAAACCCTGACTATACCAGACAGCACCGCATGGTTCCGTGCCCCTTGAAAATTGGGCAGAAATGGGGATCGAGAGCCCTTAGACACGGACTCCTTTTTGGTCTTGTCTAGCGTTTATGCGTCAAATAGCACAATTCATTTCTGTATTCTATATAGCAGATGAATAGATACCTATGCGACACATTACTATATATTGCCATGTACGTGTTAAACTAGAGATTATGCATTGAGATTTCGTAACGCAAGGAAATTCTGAATGTATTACAATGGCTGTTACGAACATCAAAACTCATAAACGTGTATCGTAGGAACACATATCCCACTGTCTACTGTAGCCTCATTTGACATTTTATACTTCACTACACTTATCTAATTCCTATATAAGTAAAAATACTAATATAAGACTATAGAGACGAACAAAGTAATCGACATACGCCCACCGTTAGTAATTTGAGAGGGCATGGCAGGCCCTAAGTACGGAACTGACGGCCGCTTGGCAGAAAGTTTTTTCTCGAGTGGAGACCAGGACCAGCCAGCGCAGCGTGGGACGCCTCCTACCCGGGGACGGACGACTTGGTCCAGTTGCACGCAGCCATGGAGCGAAAATCATGACACAGGGGCGCACGTAGGACCTGGGAGAGGCTATGTTCAGCTTGACGTCCTACGGCTGACAGAGGAGGATGATCATATCTTGCTGACTTGTAAGACAATTTTATTCCTTTTCCCAACAACAGCCACCCCTGTAAAGGCCCTTCATTTAAATGATAGATTTCTGTTTCAATTGTGACCCAGAAAGTTCTAATTGTTTACTTATATGTACAATGAAGCTCTAGTCTTAGCAACTAAAATAGTTATTATACTTAACCCAATCTAATCTTATGAAGCCTTACTTTAGTTTGATAACAAGAAGAGATGACATTCATCGTAGTTGATCAAGCAATATTGTTATCGTAGCACATTGGATTGTTAATTCCCCTTGGCCCATTTTTTCAGTCTATTGATACGTTCTATTTTAGGCTCTTCCATCGTGCTCATAGTGACTGCGAGTATGTGAAAACTCATGACACAAGTAAATCAAGAAGCGTATTATTAAAGCTGTATTTACGATTTACGTTAATATAACGTTTTGAGATAGGCTTCCTGGTAAAGCGCGACGGTTGTGAAGGGTTCGATTTCTTTCCCACCCGAACAAATTCAAGTTACTTTTTTTTTTCATTTTGTAGGCTACTAACAACTTAAGATCACGGCGTTGAGATTTCCGCCCATGTGAACCTACAAATTTTGAATCAAAATTAGATTAAAGACTGATATGTACCTACTGATCTAATTCATTCTAACATTCTATATATGGGCGTTTACTGTTGTTTTAAGTACCATGAAGTAAGATGTTCTATTCGATTAGTATAAAAATATACTTAAAACTAACACAGTGCCTATTACATAATAATTGCATAGTTTACCATATTAACGCTTAATTGGTTTGCGAATCATGCATTGCACTTGATGCAGACATCTTTGTACCGTAACCTTAAGAGTAAATATTCTAGTAAAAGCGTTACTTTTGAAAAAAAAAAAACAACCCTGTAGTAGGACTTAGGTTAATAACATTGGTTTTCTTCCATATTTATTAATTTTTGTCATTCTTTCTAAAGATTTTCCTAAATTATAATTTTAGTAACGTAGAGAGTCTCTACTGATGTACGTTAGACATTCTATAGTGCTAATATTGTACTCATAACAAATACACCAAGAGGATCACTGAGCGCAAGCGCGTAAACGGAAAATGGGCTGTCGATTTCAATTCTTTGCTCGCAAACTAGTTAAGTACAGTGGCCAATACTCAGTTTAGGGTCTTTTCTGAAATATATGATTAGCATATATCAACGTAGTTTAATCGAAGATCGCTTTACCCCGCCAACTATAACGGAATTCGGAATTTAATTTATTTCACGTGAATTTTTAATATTAACAGATTACAGTGCAGATTTACTGGCCACTTTGTACTTATAACGAACATCAAGATAAACATGCTGGTGAATTATTCTAACATGTTACTACTACCTACTAACATGTCACTGACAATGTGTGAATGTTGTGTTAAATGTCTTAACGTATCAGCTCTGCCCCGTCAATACGTTTGACGGTACTTCGCTTAAAAATATACTTAGAATCTTTAATGACGTTGCAGCGTAACCTTAAACTAGTGTTAAGTTGCGTCCTAACGCAAGGGGCTTTTGCCGTAGTCACCGTTACTCTCGTAGCGAAGTCGGGTAATTTAAATTAGCATTATCCTATAGTAGTCAAGAATATCTCAACCCACAACTACTAGTTACTAACTAAACAAAATGTTGAGGCTGTATACAGGCTTTGGGCATTGATTTTGCATTGGATTGTTCAGTATAAATTTAAAAAAACATTTAGCGCAAGCAATCAGATTGAACTTCGCGTTGTACAATATTTGACTTACGATAGTGTGATAATTCTTGGTCATTGCATTCTGGAACCGCACACTTGACCAAACAAAAATAAAATATGATTTCTCATCCTTCAATGCAACTGCATCTATTGTTTACTAGCAAACCAGCACTGTGCCACAATGGGTTTACGTAATTACTTTCATATTTTCATGAATTTTAATATTCAATGAATCGTTAGGCGTACTGTAATTACGGATAAAGTCTTAAAAGTAAAGTCCTATAACCCTTCGTGTTGTATACAATTGAGTTCATTCGATGGCTACAGCACGAAGGTTATATAATGTAAAGAAGAAGTTAAAGAAGTAATGTTCAGCCTCCTGAAAGGGCTCCCCAAGCCCCTGAGAGGCCGTGGACGGCTGCCAAACTAGGCTGTAGCTTTCTCCCCGTTTTTCCGTGCTGTGGCGTGCCTCGTATGGAGTTTTAGTAGTACAATCCGCACATAACCTTACCTCCCCCCCCAGGAGTCGGTAAATATTTCCCCCTGCGTCACAAAAAAAAAACCTAAAGTAAAGAAATAATGTAATAGATTTTATTACACTATTATCAGCTTTTAGAAATTACTGTCCAGCCAAGTTATATCATGTACTGAACTTACTTAGTGTGACGTATAATTATAACACCATAGTAAAAAGATGTATTAACTTAAGATGAATTAATTAACTTTGTAACTATCATCCTTATTATTGTGGCGCATGTTAGGTTACTGCTCACTGGTGTTTTTAATGTCGCGGAGTCTCGATGGAGAGATTTCGGATGAGTTTATTAATTCGTTTCCGAGTTTGCAGGGAATAAAATTTAGCATTAAGTTTCAATACTCTATAGGAATTGTCTCGAAGCTTTGACGAAAAGTGGAAAAGGGAGGGTCTTAACACTATGTTTTTCTGCTTCCTTTTAGTGCATACAGGATAGGATGTTAAGATTAAAGTTCCATTTGGTACAATTGTAGATCTGATAATTTATTTCCAACATAATATCTCAAGTTTTGTGGAAAAAGTACATAGATAGACAACAAAGCTCTTTGAAGTTTCCATTTTCACCTTTGGTGTATTAAATTCTTAAAAATTAAAATAAATAACGAATATTTGTTTTGAAATCAGAATAATTTGTATTTTGTACAAACCAAACACTAATAACTTTTTCATAAACTAGCTATACTCAATAATATATTTATAATTTTGACAATGAAATCATTGAATGAGTCACAACATCATCAACACTCCCTTGGCGCCGCGATACTAGATAACTTTGTTAAGAAGATGAGATGAAAGAGGCTCCGAAGTTTGATTAAATATTATGTATTAGGTTTTTTGTACTTTCGTTGTCTGTAAAATATTCAAATTATCCTAGACAGATTTTATAAATATGGTAAACTGCGTCTTATGTAGATTTTTCACTATAACAATATCAATATTCGCATCGTAGACATTGCATAAAGAAAAAATTACCTACTCTTAAACCTAGTTAATCTTTTCGTGTGAAGAATCATAAAAATTTAATAACAGCTCCTTTGTTCTTGCTCTTTTGGTGAAGCTTCATAAAGAAGTGTATAGACGAGACAGAAAATCTAGCGCTTCTACTAAATGCGATGGAGGTGGCGTTCTTATAGCAGTCTTAAATAACATTAAGAGCTATAGAATGTGTGCATGGGAAACTATCTGCGAGGATATGTGGGTTAATTTGTTAATTGGTTCAGCAACAGTTTCTATCTGTGCAGTATATATTCCATCATCACTTGATTTTGATAAGCTAAAATTAATTGTGCATAATATAGAACGTGTAGTTGTTAAACAAAATTTGTCTTTAATAGTTGGTGACTTCAATTTACCATCTTTGCACTGGGTAATAGACAATAAAGATCCCAAAAAATGTACAATGGGTAGCACAAGTTCTTCTGCTGGTCAAGTGATAAAAGATTTTATGTCTCTTACGAATTTCTATCAATGTAATGGTATAAAAAATGTTTATGGTAAAACGCTAGATTTAATTTTTACTAATATAAATGATATTAAAGTCAGCAGTAGTGATACTTATGTTTGCCCAGTAGATAATTTTCATCCGCCATTAGATTTGGTAGTGAAACTAATTAAAATAGAACCTTTATTAGAACCAAACATTATTTTCAAATTTAATTTTGCAAATGCAGATTACAAAAATCTAAATATCGAATTACAAAATTTAGATTGGGAGATACTTTTTAATAACTGTATTGATAGCGACGAAATGGTGAACATTTTTTATTCTGAAGTACGCAAAATAATTGAAAAATACGTTACAAAAAAATACGTAAAACATTATAACCACAAATATCCCATTTGGTACTCTAACATCCTTAAAAAACGTCTTAAAGAAAAAAATAAATATAGATTATTATTTAAAAATATGGTAATCCTCTTGATGAGATTGAATTTAAAATACTTAGAGAAAGATGTCAGAACCTTATAGACACTGACTACAAAAAATACATTGATAGCGTAGAGTCTAACATAAAAATTAATCCTAAATTTTTCTATAGTTATATTAAAATCTTCGTAGCAATAAATGCGATTATCCAGCTTTAATGACTTTAGATGATTGTAATTATACAGATGGAGAGAATATTTGTAATCAATTTGCAAGTTATTTTTCAAGACAGTTCATAGAATGTGATAATACACTGACTGGTGTACCCTGCTTTGAGTGTAAAAATAGTAACAACTCACTTTTATTGCAAATTAGTATAAGTGAAGCTGAAATATTAAAAGAGCTAGAATCACTGGATACTGAGAAAGGATCTGGACCGGATAACATACCTCCCATTTTTATTAAGAGAACGGCAAAAGCTTTAGCCAAGCCCCTACATCTAATATATTCTAAGTCGTTAGAGGATGGCAAATTTCCTACTTATTGGAAAAAGACAAGAATAGTGCCAATTTTTAAAAATGGAGAAAAAAATGCATAGGAAATTATAGACCCATTAGCATTTTATCAGTTTTTGCTAAAGTATTTGAATCAATCATCTGTCCATTTCTAACTTGGCACATGAAACCTACAATAACAGATAATCAACACGGGTTTATAAAAAACAGATCCACTTTAACAAATTTAGTAACATTCGTAGAAGATATCACGGCATCACTAGACTCCAATATACAAACTGATTGTATCTATACAGATTTGGCAAAAGCTTTTGATGTAGTGAATCATAAATATTTATTGATGAAACTTTATAAATATGGAGTATCTGGAAAAGTACACAAATTAATTGAAAGCTATCTTTTAAACAAAAAAATGAGTGTTGTACTTGGAGGCTTTGAGTCACATACATTTATTCTACATTCTGGAGTGCCACAAAGATCTAAACATGGCCCAGTCTTGTTTTATATTTTTTTCAATGATGTCATTTCATGTTTTCAGCACAGTGATTTTTTAATGTATGCAGATGATTTAAAAATTTATAGAAAAATCGTATCAATAAATGACTGTTATCTTTTGCAACAAGATTTAAATAGATTTTTTTCGTGGTGTTCTATGAATTGCATGATTTTAAATGACGTAAAATGCCAGAGTATAAGCTTTGGTAGAAAAACCTCTGACATCATCTTCAATTATAAAGTAAATGGTTATATTATAAAAAAAGTTACACAAGTGCGAGATTTGGGCATTATTTTAGACCCAAAAATGAGTTTTATTCCGCACTTTCACAATATTGTGGATAAATCATTGAGAACAATGGGGTTTATTATACGATCTACTAAAGCTTTTAAAAATCAAATACACTTATTATTTTATTTAATTCATTAATTAGAAGTCAATTAGAATATTGTTCAACAATCTGGAATCCATATTATGAAACGCACAAATTAAGATTAGAAAGAATTCAAAACAATTTTTAAAATATTTATCTTATAAAGATAACATCACAAGTAATCTAAGACATTATAACGATTTGTTAAAGCATTATAGAGTACTAAAACTATCTCAGCGCAGAGACATTGCAGATTTATTATTTTTATATAAATTAGTATCAGGAAATATAGATTGTCCAAAAGTTTTAAAGGAACTTAACATTTATACTCCGAAGTGCAGTGTACGATTACATAGGCAAAATTTTAAAACAAGGTTTGCTAGAACAAATTTAGGTTTAAATGCACCGCTAAACAGAAGTGTTTCTCTCCACAACAAATTAGAGAAAACATGCCATGTTGATATATTTAACGATTCCTTGTATTCTTATAAAATTAAATTAAAGAAGTATTTTGTGAAATAAACAAAAAAAAAATAAAAAAAAAGTTATACAGCCCCTCAGCACCTCTTATACTACTCATTACTTTATTTTTACTCATTACTTAATTTTTTTTTATTTATTTTTTTATTAGAAATTCTATTTTTGGTTAGTAGTTAATTAATTTTAACTTTATTAATATTATTTTTTTTTTGTATTTTATAGTTTGCTGTGATTTAATTTTGTTTGTATTTTGTTTTTCTTTTGTAAGATATTGTTTTTTTTTTCTGTGTCTGAAAAATGTTTGTATTTAAACAGAGTATCTGTTTTGCTTTGTATGTTAAAAATGTAAGAACGTTTATTATTTAGTATTTATATTTACATGTTGTGTTAGCCTTTAAGTGAGACATACTAAGTGACAATGTTATTATATGCGAACAGTGTATAACAATTATATCTTAGTATGTAACGTTGGCTTCCTAATAAATAAAAAAAAAAAAAAAAAAAAAAAAATGATACTTTCGTACAATCTCTTCAAGTATTGGCTTCAGAAGGCCTTATTGCTTTTCTCAGATAGTATCTGTACCTTCTATTACATTAATGAATACTTAGTTTAAAACATCATAATTTAAAACATCAATTCCGATATATATATATATATATATATATATATATATATATATATATATATATATATATATATATATATATATATATATATATATATATATATATATATATATATATATATATATATATCTATATATATATATATATATATATATATATATATATATATATATATATATATTATATATATATATATATATATATATATTATATATATATATATATATATATATATATATATATATATAAATATATATATATATATATATAATATATATATATACATATATATATATATATATATATATATATATATATATATATATATATATATATATATATATATATATATATATATATATATATATATATATATATATATATATATATATATATATATATATATATATATATATATATATATATATATATATATATATATATATATATATATATATATATATATATATATATATATATATATATATATATATATATATATATATATATATATATATATATATATATATATATATATATATATATATATATATATATATATATATATATATATCTATATATATATAATACTTAAGAATATTTAAAAATATTTGCGTTGGTAAAAAGAAACATTTGTTTGCTAGCTACTTACTTTTATGCCACATTTAAAATTATATTGCAGAAACAAAAAAATTTTATTAGATCTAAGATTTCGAACACTTTCTATCTAAACTCATATTTTAGATATTATTTGCTCAATACATACATGTCTATGTAAAGTGGCATACTTCACTTTCTTTTGTTTTTTTTTTGGTGTAAAGTATTTAAAATAAAAGTTTACTTTTAAGTATTGCCAAAGTAATGTTTTAATATAATCTATGTAGTTACTAGCAAACTGTACGGACTACATTGCCTTTAGTGTGATAGATCAATAAATAATAATTAAATTAAGAATACAGTCGTAGAGAGTATGGAAGTGAAATAATATACTATTACTTGATTATAGTATTTATATATATATATATATATATATATGAATGTTTATATTAGTATATTTTAATTTATACATATCTCATTGTGATTATTCGAAGATACGCGAAGTACGTCGACGACAGATGGTGGTCGGACAGACCTTTCGTAGTCGTTACTCAGCGCTAACTTTGCTCATTATATCTCATATATAGCTGTAGATATACAACGAACCCATAAGATTTTCCCCTATCTAAAAGTGATCAGTGAGGCTAAAAATAAAATTGTATATGCTTCAATGTAAAATAATTGAATTAAAACTATTGAGTAACTCTACATAAAAGTTTTGAGTGTGGAATGCATAAATCAATTTTATTTTCTCCTTAAAGCGTTCGTCTTTGAGAACGCTACATTTGCATAATAAGGTGCATGTTCGATGTCGTTCGTGCATTTGCATATTGAGATGATAAATCCTTTTCTTTTCCTACACTTTTTATTCATTTTGTTCCGCATAGTAGAGTGGGTAGAAAAAATCTAATCATAGTAAAGATATCTCGTTCTCCATTTCTCAATCGAATTTGAAAAATTGCCACATAATTCGTAAAATTTAATGTCACTCGTTACAGTGTAAAATGTAAATAAAAAAATGACTAGACTATTTCACCGAGTAGAAATTGATACCTCACATCGCTACGATGACCTCTGATGAATTGATAAAAAAATATGGGATAAGCCTGCCATAGAGAAATAAATATATATTTATACGAATTCCATTGGAATATTCACACAAAATGATGATTATAAATTAAAATGGCCAATGGGCGTGAAAACTTACAACATAGTCAACAACTCTGATAACTCTTTCACTGTGCAATTAGCATCGGACATGACACTGTTCTAATATTGTCCATTCAACATAAATATGCATAAACATCATTTCCTTATCGATCAACCACATGTAACCTTATTTTCGTAGCAACCCATTAGTAAAGGAGCTTTGTCCAAAAAAAGAGAATTTGATATTATGAAGCAAATAAGCTTCTTATTTTGTAGCGTTGCATTGGCTTCAAGTTTAATATGAAAAGTGTAATGGTTCATTGGCAAGTTAAAAAGCTTAAATACTGTTCTGACTGAATGTATATATATTTTAGTGAAACTGAAGTGAAATATTTCAGTTTCCAACATTCACTGAGTGTAAGTGCAGTGGTAGTGAATTCTATTTCCAATCGAACAAGTGTTTCGAATTATATTTATTTCGCTGCCATGATTAAATATATATCTATATGGAGGGTACAGCCAAAAATATCCGAAATCAATTGATTTGAAATAACAAAAAATGAATATAAGCATACAGTGTATGAACTAAGAATATAAACTTATTGTCTTGACACTCCGTTCTTTGCTTTCCGCCTTTAGATACGTTACGTTGTGTGTGCAGTTTACAACACCGTGTTTTTCTTGTGTTATATTATATGTTTACGTATTATTATTCATTTGAAGTTCGTAGAATCATTAAAATATTTCACTAGTTAGTACAGAATCTTGTTTTCTATATTAATATTCCAATTTACTAAGTAAGTTCAGTTGAGAACTTTAGAGCAGCGCTTAGCTTCCTGACAACAAGTTTTGAGTAGTGAGGTCTTGTTGTTTTAATACTAAAATATGTATGGTTTCCCATGTACGCTAATAATATGATGTTGTTATTAAATTAAACTATTTAAATTTAAGATAAGAACTTGATTTTTAATTTTTTTATTTTTTTTTAGCTTCACGCTTTATCCCGCACATGGCAGGGTAGGCAGAAGGAACTGCAGGGACCGTGGGAACCTAGTGTTAAGACACTCCGTTGCTAAGTCCCTGCCTTCTCCGTCCCCGCTTTTTTTTATATAAATCAATTAATTTTTTTATGGAGCATTCCTGGGATTTTTATTGTAACCTACTGGTTGTCACAGATGTTCAAATTATTTCTCTCATCTATTTGTATCGTAAGGAATGAAATAAAATGATTTTTTTGGCATATTTCTATAAGTTAAGTTCAAGAACCAGGACTTACCAGATTGAGTACTGGTGTTCGTGTGTTTTTCTTTACAAAAGTCATATTTTTTAGATTAAACAGCGTTAAGTTTCGCTACTTGATTCGCCAATGGAGGGAATTAAGTAGCGAATTATTTACAATAATTAAAAAACAACAAACAATGCAGTATTCGACATTCGGCAATTACGGCTTACTGTAACAGTTGATACTAATAGAACTTTTGGGTTCACGAACTAGGATTTAATAACTTTTAAATATAAAGTTTTTGTGTGGATTTTTAGGTGAGTAGGGCAATGTGAAGGAAATGTCAAAGTATGTGAGTGAGGACTGCTGTGGTGCAGAGGCGTAAGCGTCTGCCTGTAAACGCAACGGTTTCTGGGTTCCATTCCCACTCGAGGAAGATGAATTTTTCTATTTCCATTTTCTTCGCTCTGGCAACTAGGCAAAGCGCGGCGTTGAGTTCCGCCACTCAACACGCAATGCCTCGAAAAGGCGGAAAACGGGGACAGAAAAAAGCAGGGACTAAAGCAACGGAGTGTCTTAACACTAGGTTCGTATGGTTCCTGCAGTTCCCTCTGTCTACCCTGCCATGTGTGGGATAAAGCGTGAAGTTACTAAAAAATGTGTATATATATAATATTCTATATATAGATCGCTAGTTTTTACTCTGAAATGGATTTTCCTTAAATGTAAACATATTTTTCACATAATGTAATGTTATAAAAGTAAGTCAATTTAGCAAAGTAAAATTCATTTCACTGCTCTGGTATGATTAAATGCGGTGATAGTTTTCAACACTCACCTTTGAGTATTTCAAAATCTCTACGTCAATTTATTTCTATATTGTATACAAGTAAAAACGTAAACAAATAATAAATACGATCTTTTGAAATATACGACGGATAGATTTAAAGTACACAAATGGTCAAACAATGGTGTGAGAGACCGCTACCACCGCTAAACCTTCAATTCATCTATTTTTTTTAATTAAAATTTTAATATTACCTTGTTACGTGCAGACTTACTTGCATCTTGGTACTGATGTAGTACTGTTAAAACATACTGGCGCTGATATATAAGTCATTAAACAACCAAGCTAAAATGTCACCAAAATGTTGTTAACCCCTTAGCTTTAAACATGAAAATGTTCACATTAGACAAGAGGAAGTATGATCTAGTATTTTTTATGTATTTTATTTTTATTGTAATTTCGCAATAATTAGAATTTATTTTAGAGTAATTTATTTTAGTGCAATGGTAACCCCACACAGATTATAGAAAGATATCAAATTTCAAGAGATTATTCTGAATATTGATTTGTCTTTATAGAGAAGGTGGCTGCTGGTTCCAATCTTTATAATTCTAGTCTCAAAGTCTACATTTGTATATAAAAATATTTAAAAGTATATCAGTAATCAGCTGGAATACAATTATTGTAAGTAAATACTAAAAGAATGAGTCAACATGCAATAAATATAGCCTCTTATCTGCGACTTGCAGTGTATGCTTTGTTTTTTACGTACTGTATTGAACCAATATTCAATATAAGTGGAATTGATATTAAACACATTTTTTTTAGTTCCTATATGATACTTGAGATGCTTTGGAGCTTTTTAAATTAAGCTATGTATTTTAATAATATAATTGCTGAAATATTATAAAATTGTTTTAACCTAAATGAATATTTATTTAAAAACTTACGTTCTTATCTTTTTTACTTAAAAAATATCCAATTCATGAAATAGTTAATAATTAAAAATATATAAGACTGTATTGACTTAAAATAAAGTTTGTAATACATTGTATATGAAAAAATAGTCTATATGTGAGAATCTGGTAAATGTGTTTTAAATTAAATTATATGTTCATTGCTAATTATATCTATAATTTAGCAATTTACGTACTTTTTTAGTTTTAGCAAACAATAATAAAAAGTTACAGTTTACAAGCTAGTTAAAAGCTTTAATGAATTTGGAATGCGGTAACAGTTAAACTTAGTATTAAAGTTACGGTCTAAGCGCAAGTGGGCTTTGTCGTTAGTCACCGTACTGTGCTGTAGCGGGTAGGTCGTAAAATTTGATTAACATTTAATGCTATAATAAGTCTAAGAGTGATTCAAGTACAAGTACGGTTATTAGACTGTGCAATTAATATAGCTAAACAATAAATACATACCATAAATATTGAGGACCGTCCTGGCGCAGAGGCGCAACGTCTGCCTGTAACGCGACGGTTTCCGGGTTCGATCCCCAGTCGAGGAAGATGGATTTTTCTATTTCCATTTTCTGCGCTCTGGCAAAACTAGGCAAAGCGCGGCGTTGAGTTCCGCAACTCAACACGCAATGCCTCGAAAAAGGCGGAAAGCGGGGAAGGAGAAAGCAGGGACTAAGCAACGGACTGTCTTAACACTAGGTTCCCACAGTCCCTGCAGTTCCCTCTGCCTACCCCTTTTTTTTTGTCGCTGGGAAAAAATGACATTACGCATCCCCTTCCCATCGGGGGACGGGAGAGGGGTATGTGGGACTCCCCGCTAAAGACGTCCCCGGTATACCCACTAAAAATACCCAGCGGCACTCCGACCTCACCTGCGTGGAGAGGGCCTGGGAGTCCATAGCGTCCAGGCCCCCGCCGGTGGCCCTCTGCCTACGTATATACTACTACATAAAGCCTACTACATAAAGCGTGAAGCTACAAAAAAATACATATATAGATAGTATACTTTTATGAGCTGTACATAGGCTTTCATGTCAACATGAAATAATAGAGAAAATCTATTTTAAGGGACCACATAAAAAAATTAAAATATTTTAGAATTTAAAATTTCTCCGTTTGAATTAAAAAAAATCGTGGCGTAAGCTTCATAGATATTTTTTTACTTTATTTCAACATTAACGTACTGTCAATATACTTCTCCCTTTTGGGCTAGAGTTCTAGATATCACGTATTAAGTGACGTACCTCAACTACACACCTACCAAAGGGAAAATAAAATAATTTATTCCCCAAAACATAAATCGAACTGACAACTACTGTGGTTGCGCGCTGTCTCAACACGCCTCGATGGATTTACGATAATTATTCTTACAATTTTCATAAATATTTAAATATTCAAATGAATCGTTTAGGCGTAATATAACACGGGTAAAGTCTTTAAAAGTAAAAGTAATATAAATATCCTTAACTTCACCTTCCCAACATTTTAGTATTCCAAGATTTTTTTATCACAATCAAAGTTATATAAGAATTCCGTACTTAAAAGTTATCGTATTCTTCAACTTCTGCATATTAGGCAAGGGTGGACTTAATATGAGAGACTGGGTTCCCGTTTTCCACCTCCTTTTTCTAATGATTACATAGCCGAAGGAACTCAACGCTATGGTGAACGACGTCTTATTTACAGGACTCGATTTTTTTATTGGTTTCGATCTTTTATTACGCACATGGCAGGGTAGGTAGAGCAGGCTAGTTGCTGGAACGAAGAAAATGGAAATAGAAAAATTCATCTTCCCCGAGTGGGAATCGAACCCAGAAACCTTCGCATTACATTCAGTCATTGCATCTCTGCGCCACGACGATCCTCATAATTGCATCGTAGACATTATATAAACAAAAAATATATCTACTCTTAAACTTAGTTAATTTTTTCGTGTATAAGAATTTAATAACAGTTCCTTTGTTCTAGCTCTTGTGGCGAAGCTTCATAAAGATAATTTTCGTACAAGGTCTTAAGTCTTAGCTTCAGAAGGCCTGATTGCTTTTCTCAGGTAGCGTCTAAGTCTTCTATTACATCAATGAATAAATAGGTTCTAAAATATAAATTTGCAAATAGAAACTTATTTATCGCTATCCACTTATTTATGAAATTCATTCAAAAGTATATTATCGGCATAAATAAGTAAGAAAATATTCTTAAAATAAATTGCGTTTTAATATACAATCTACAGCTATTTATTAAAGAATGAGTGACGAAAGAATAGAAAAAGATATGCGATGCGAAAGTGTGTGGTAAGAGAGGTAAGGGGAGACCTCGATTGACTTTCGAAAATATAGTATCGAAGATACTGGAGGTCATGTAAAAAGCATGAGGAGCCCTCCCCGGAGGGCATGTATGAAGAGATTAATGACAGTGGACCAGGCAAAAGAAGTATGCATGAACCGCAGCGTTTGGCGCTCCGTTCTCTTTGACTACCCCGCTAGGGAAGTCGGCGTGAAGTTATGTATTTATTTATTTTATTTTATTTATTTATTTATAGGATACAAAAGCAGTAACTTTAAAAGAAAGAACGTTAACACTGCTAAAGTTAAAAAAAACTGCAGCGCAGTGTCAGCGCCCATATACTTAAGATGCAGATTATAGTTTCATACATATTAAAACATTAAGAACAGAGACAAAAATCAAAAAAATATATATTAAATTATATTTCAAAATAAATTATTAAATTAAATTTTGTTCATGCTAGCGTATGTGTGTATGTTTGTGTGTATATGTGTGTCAAATTAAAATTAAAATTTCTTTTCAATCTCATCATAAGCAGTCATAGGAAGCACCTCAATGAATTAATATACAATCATATTACTTATGTAATATTTGTTATCAATATCATATTTATATGTACACAAATATTAATGTACTTGATTTTAATGTATATATTGCACGCATAAACACATATTATTCTGTTTTCATTAAACTTTACTTATAAAGATATTTTTTTTTTTCGATTTGCACATGAGACATTTCATCATTTAGAAAAGTTGTAAGTAGACTGCTCTACCACCTACCATTCTTTTAGCAGTGCCCGACCATCTAGTAGGTGCCCTGCTCTGAGCACTATACACAACTTGATCTAAAATTAATTATCTCTCCGGCTCATGTTTTGACTATTATATTGCGTGTCCGAAGAAACCGGAAATACGATGACGGCAGATAGGGAAAGGCCATTTCGTAGTCGTTACTCAGCACTAACTTTGCTCATAATATATCTGTACATAATCTGAATATCATGTACAAAAACTGAAAAGATTTTCCCTCTCGAAAAGTGATCAATGAGGCTAAAAAAGTTTTTAAATCAAAATATTGTACATACATCATTTCCAATTAAGCGAATGAAGATTATTAAGTAACTCTACATAAAAGTTTTGAGTGTGGAATGCATATATCAATTTTATTTTCTCCTTAAAACTTTCGTCTTCGAGAATGCTAAATTTGTATAATAAGGTGCATGTTCGATGTCGTTCGTGCATATGCATATTATTGAGATGATAAATTCTTTTCTTTTCCTACATTTTTTATTCACTTTTGTTTCGAATAGCAGAGTGCGTAGAGAAAAACTAAATGTAGTAAATATATCGTTCTCCATTTCACAACTGAATTTAAGACATTGCGTCTTGTGAAGTGATCACAATAGGGTTAGGGAAACCTGGCTGAGTTTGTTGTGGGCTCTTCTCACCAGGCTGCGCTTGGAACCCTCGTAACTTTAGTTTTAAGTCGTGGAGTGTGTTGGTTTCAGAGGGGCTCAATTTGATATTTATTATCAAATTGGGCTCCTTTGACACTCCTCCGTTCGCTCTATCTGACGTACACAAGTGATCATCTTATTGATTCTAAGTGGAAAATAAATAAATAAATAAATAAAAATAAATAAATTAGTGAAATGTAATGTCACATATCTTGTACATCGTAAAGCGTAGCGTTGCGTAGCGTAAAGTCTGACATAATACTATAAATATCTTTATATTAATTCAATTAGGATATTAATAAAAGAAATGATGATTATAAATCAAAATGGCCAATGAACGTGAACTTTTTAACTGTGCGAGTGAATTATACTGGTAGCATGGTACATGAGAATATTTTAATAGAGTCCACTTAATATAAACATTTACAAACTTCATTTCCTTATCGATCTAAACGTAGCCTCATTTTCGTAAGACCCATTCGTAAAGGAGCTTTGCCCAAACAAAGAGAATTTGATATTATGAAACAAATAAGCTTCTTCCTTCGTAGCGGTAGTTTTTAGTGCTACTCGGTTGGTTACGAGAATTTACCAAAGCTTTTACATTGGCTTCAACTTTAATACGAAATGTGTAATAGTTTTTCAAAAGTTAGGAAACTTAAATAATATTTTCGAATAAGATGATTCTCCGAAAAAGCTTGAGACTGAAAACATGTATATTATAGTGAAATTGAAGTGAAATGTTTCAGTTTCAGACAGTCACTCAGCATAAGGGCAGTGGTAGTAAGGTCGGTTCCTAATCTGAGAAGTCTTCTGAATTATATGCAATTGACTTCTATTATTAAATACAATTTACACATAGCGATATACTGAACGAGTATGTTAACTATGCTAAGCTACTACTCATTACTTGGGGGATACATCTAAGAATATTAGTTGTTTGGATGTGATTTATTAAGTTATCGCTGTCTTTAATGTTCTTGATTTGACATAGCACAAAATGAACAACACTATGGTGTATAAACTAGGAATATAAACTTACTGCCTTGACACTCCGTTCCTTGCTTTCTGCCTTTCGAAAGGTTGTGTTGCGTGTGTGGTCTGCAACGCGGTGTTTCTCTTGTATTATGTTAACGTTATTATTATTTATTTGAAGTTCGTTGAATTATTCAAATATTTCACTAGTTAGTAGAGAGTCTTGTTTTCTGTAGATATTAATATTCCAATTTACTAAGTAAATTTAGTTGAGAACTTTAAAGGAGCGCTTAGTTTCCTGACAACAAGTTTTAAGTAATGAGGTCTTGTTATTTAATTAATAAAGCATGTATGGATTTACCTTACCTTTATTATGTGAAGTAATTCAATTGTATTGTTATTAAAGTACAGAAATTTAAACAAAGAAATTTTAATATTTATTATTATGTGAGGCAAATGTTTTTAGGAGCAACCTTGAAGCTCTAGATTTTTACTATAACCTGGTTAAAAATTTTAATTAAAAACTTGGTTCTTACAGATGTTCAGTTTTTTCCCATTTATTCTAATCGTAAGAAATGAAATAAAATAATTTTAGGTATATTTCTAGCACAAGGATGTGAATATTTTTTATTTACCATGACTTCTTACATAAATTACAGCGTTGAGTTTCGCTACTTAATTCGCAATTGGAGGGAAATCGTGGATTAATTTGTAATTACGGGGTGATATTGGTTATTAGTTCATTTTGATTAGGTATATATATATATATATATATATATATATATATATATATATATATATATATATATATATATATATATATATATATATATATATATATATATATATATATATATATATATATATATATATATATATATATATATATATATTAGCAAACAAATTAATCCTTTATTCCACAATTGAGCTCCAAAAATGTCATATTTTTAAATAATCATAAAACTCTTCTAGATTTTAAAGCTCAAATTAAGTTATAAGCCAAACATGTATAACAAGCTGATGTAGGTTGTTTCTAGCACCTTAATTCAATTGACAAAGGCTAATGAGATGGACCTTATGGAGATGGATGATAATCTAGCATCGTTTACAAAGACTGTGAAACACACATTATGAATGAGTTAATTTTTAGGAGGCTCTTATATAAAGGCACATATGATGATGAAAGACACACATATTGAGTTGAAATTGAAAATGTATAACAATTATTAAAAATGTTTCACATAAAAGAAGTCCTGTATACTGATTTAGTTGTTTATCTTTATTATCCTAATAAAATTTACACTTAATAGTGTAATAATTGTGGCTATTACTAATAAATTCTCGTATATTCTCTTGCCACCAAGCCAAGACTATTACTTTCAGTATGTGATGTTTTTATTCACAAAATTATACGACGTAGGATAGCAATTTACAAGAAAATACATTTAAACTGCCACAGATAATAAAGAATACTTAATGACAGAAACATGCCATTAAATGTGACAGCTCACATGGAAACTTTTATCTTTAAATACGTATTGATATAGCCTATAAGATAAAAAGTAATGACTGTTTAATTATTTCTCTACGATAAAAATAAAAAAAAAATATTATTAATATAATATAAAAAAATATTTTTTTTTTACCGTATAAATATATTATGTTGGTAAAGTAGCAAAAATTTGAACTGTTTATCAGAGTTTTAAAATATATATTTGTCTTTATAGCAGAACGTCTGTAATTTACTTATCAAAAGATATTTATTTTAAGTAAAGGTTTTCCACATAGTTTAACCACACATCTATTACGCTATAGAATCATTTCTTCAATCTGTTCATAGAGCACATCTCATTAAGCTTTGTCAGCAAAACAAAGACGCTAGAGATGCTTCATCGTGTGCCGTGTCATATGATTATATATGTTGCACATTTTCAGTTATAGCTTTCTTTATTGAGCAAAAAAAAATGTTACTTGCTAATTTTATAAATTACAAACAAAAACAATATATATATATATATATACATATATATATATATATATATATATATATATATATATATATAATATATATATATATATATATATATATATATATATATATATATAATATATATATATATATATATATATATATATATATATATATATATATATATATATATATATATATATATATATATATATATATATATATATATATGTATATATATATATATATATATATATATATATATATATATATATATATATATATATATATATATATATATATATATATATATATGTATATATATATATATATATATATATATATATATATATATATATATATATATATATATATATATATATATATATATATATATATATATATATATATATATATATATATATATATATATATATATATATATATATATATATATATATATATATATATATATATAAGCTTAAATATTAGACATTAACTTGCTTCACAGTACTCTACTTGGAATCTCTTAAGAGATGGAATCTTCTCCACGTCAAAGGACCTAGCCCACTCATCTACATATCCCAGTTGTGTGTATCGACGTCATATAGCTCCAATAAATTTTGTAATAATCATATCGTTATCATTCGTATTGCGAGTGCGGTTTCATAAATTAACATGAGACCAGAGTGGTTACGTCAATATTCTGGTGATAAAGGGGCGAATCACGTACAGACAGTTTTTATATATCATTTCATATTGCGCAGGAAGTGTCATATGCTTAGACTAAGCTAAGATCAAATTTAGATAGTAAAATACACTTAAAAGATATATTTTTATTACGTTATTTTTAATTTAATAAATGTGATCAAACAATTACATATATACAGTAAGGATAGTTTAAAGGATTCCTTATTGTTTGAACCAGTAATGTTGTCTTTGTTTTATTATAATATTTATTTTCAAGGTAGTTATGATCTATATGTGAGAGTGCAATTCAATTTATTTATATGTAAATTACGAATGTATATATATATATATATATATATATATATATATATATATATATATATATATATATATATATATATATATATATATATATATATATATATATATATATATATATATATATATATATATATATATATATATATATATATATATATATATATATATATATATATATATATATATATTTATACTCGTGCCTCGTCCTCGAGATTAGTAATATACACTTGTAGTACCACATACAATGTCGCCACTCACGCACTTAGTTTGTCTATGTTTTTTTTTTTTTTTTTTTTTCTTTTTGTAGGGTATGTCAGTTTTCCTTTGTTACCGATACACCGTCAATACCTCATTAAGTTTAGAGCTATGGATGATATAACTCAAATGATATTTTACTAAAGGGGTTGAATTAAAACATTGGGAAGGGTGGGATGCTAATCTCTTCGGACGAGGCTCTTCGTATAATTATGATAGAACTTCACTTACAGGTAAGTTCGTTTAATCACTAATTATACTCGTGCCTCGTCCTCGAGATTAGTAATATACACTTGTAGATCTTGAGAGATAATAGTAAAATATCAATTGAAAAAAGATAGTTATACTAGAAACATTCTTTAATCAATATCTATAATGACGAAACAATTGTAACAATAATATATAATAATTAATCCATAGTATTTTTTATTAAATACTAATTAACATTATTTATTAAGTATTAATTATACTAGAAGCAAAACCATGATCATTATATTCATTAATCCTTCTATTGTAAAATCTGGCAAAGGATTTTGAATTACTAGACCAACCAGCAGTTCTTCTAATGGTGTCTAAATTTACTTAACTGTGGGCTTTCGATGTACTAGCATGTCTAGTACTATGTGCGGAAAATTTAGGCACATCAATTCCAAATATAGCTAATGTATTTTTAATCCATCTGCTTAAAGTTTGAGAAAATACCGCATTATGAGGTTTTTTCAGACTAATAAATAGTAAGTCAAGTTTTCGTAAATGTTTAGTTACATTAAAGTATGAAGACATTACTTTCGCGGGGTATATTTCTGGTTTGTTTTCAAAATAGGTTTTAATTAAGTCAGGGATTTTTATTGAAATTTCGTTAGGAAAAAATTCAATATGGGTAATTAAAACTTTTGAAAATGTTTGTACCCTGTGCGCTGTAACTAAAGCGAGTAAAGTTATTAATTTTTTGGAATTTTTTTCTAGCGTTAAAGTCTCATTAGGAGACCAAGTACCCAAAGTATCTAATACTTTTGAAGTATCCCATGTACAATCTCATATTTAGGCACCTCGTTGCCCAAACGAAATACTCCCTTAAGAAATCGCTTAATGCGATCATCTTCACATATCTGACGTCCAAGAAGAAGGGCCAATGAAGAACGGTAGGTATTTAAAGTACTGTACTGTGCCCCTAAGTGATAGCCTTCATTTAGAAATTCAATAATATTTGATATGCTTGTATTATAAGCATCGAGATTTCTTCTTTGACAAAAATAAAACCATTTCCTTAAACATAAATCATATTGTTTATAGGAGTTTTTGGAGAGAGAAGCCAACATGACATTAATGGCGGAGGATGACAGGCCTTTCTTCAATAGAGATTCCCGTATAGTAAACCTGCCATCAGGGTATTCTGACGATGTATTTGGCGGGAGCTTATCAATTTACGGAAAATGCATTTATAGCGTATGCGTCTGGATCCCTATGCCATGAAATATATTTCTGACATTTTTTGTTGACTCTACTCGCAAATAGATCTTTAAAAGTTATTAATTTTTTGGAATTTTTTTCTAGCGTTAAAGTCTCATTAGGAGACTCTACTCGCAAATAGGGCTATATTAGGAGAACCAAAAGCATTTGTTACTTTTTTTGCAAAGCATAATCCGAAAGTTCCCATTCTATGTCGGGATGAGTTTTTCTTGACTCAGCATCTGCAACATCGTTCTCTGCCGAACGAATATATGACGCAAATACGAATAGATTCCGTTTCTCACGCCACTGCCATAATTCGTTGGTAATACTCGTGAGGTGAGGGAATTGTACCCCGTCCATGCGGTTTATATATGATATGGTTGTAGTATTATCAATTCACAACAAGACTTCATTATTATATAATGATTTAGCAAAAATTTTTAATTCTATAAAAGCAAAAGCAGCTCCAAATAATTTATATGTTTAAGCTTTTCGTTTTTACTCCAAATACCACTCGCCCTTACACCGGCACAGGTAACACCCCTCCCAGTAGTTGAGGCATCGGAAAATATTTGAATACAATAATCATCGAATTTTATTCTGTTGACTGAATAATCAATGACTTTTGTCCACCAATAAAAACCGAATCGTAATGTACTAGGTATAGACATATATTTTTCATAATCATTATTAGATTTTAAGCTAAGGTATTTGCACCGTTCGAATTGTTTGGTATATAGCCAACCCTATTCGACTGCTGGGCAAGCTGACGTTAGTAGACCTACAAGGTGTGCAAATTATCGAATTTCACATCGAATTTTAATTCTAAATTTTAATAATTCATTTTAATTTTTTTTTTTTTTTTTTTTTTTTCTTTTTTCAGGTGGTAAGCTAATTTTGAATGGAATTAGATTTGAAGATTTTTTGAATCAATTATAAAACCAAGATATTTACAAATATTGCTAGGTATAATTTTACTTTTTTCTTCATTAATATTAAAACCTATTAATATTATATATAATAGTATTAATATAATGAATACATTCTTTATAACTATTTGCTATTAAACATATATCGTCTAAATAAATAGTAGACATAAAACCACATGAACGTAGCAACTTAACCACTGGTTTCATGATTTTTGTATAAACATATGGCGCTGTATTACCAAATGGTTAAACGTTAAATTGATATAATTTTTCATTCCATAAAAATCGTAAAAACTTTCGTGAACATTCCTTAACCTTAATATGCATCTTTCAGGTCTATAGTACTCAATAAACAATCTTTTGATATTAACTTTATAGTGTACGTACATCTTCTAACTTAAAATGTTTCGTTTGAATCAATTTATGTAGATCTTTTAAATTTGAGATCAATCTGGTTTTACCATTTGGTTTTGGTATTAAGAATATGCTTGATAAAAATTGCCCTTCGTGAAATAGCACTTATTATTAACAAATCATTAATAGCTTGATCAAATTGAAACATTTCAGTTTCAGTAAAATTTTTCGAGGAAGATGTATTATATTATTGGATAGACGGAGATGAAAAAGAAATTTCATAACCAGTTATCCAAGAAAGTATGGTTCTATCAAATGTTATCTGTGACCATTGATTATAAAAATGAGATAATTTACCAGCATAGCGTACCGAGTATAGCGGCGGCTGCTGAAGTGCATCTGCTGCGAGGGTCTCGACAAGTTCGATTGCTGAGACTTTATCGCCGCAGGCTCCCTGGTCCTTAATGTCCCCGACGTTGATGCTTGGGGCGGCCAGCGACTCGAAGGCGGCCTGTGACTCGTGGGCGGACCTTTCCGGTAACCGATTTTGGTTGAGGTGTTGATTTTAATTCCGAACCTCATTTATTAATAGCTTTTGCAGCTTTCAATGTTTCTGGTAATTTCTCACCAAACAAAAATTTATCAACTTTCGTCTGCTGTATTTGATTTTTTAATTCTTTCTTTAGAATTGCCAAAAATAAAATTACACCTAGTTATAGAATCTTTGTATTGCGTATCACACAACAGTCTACCTGTATCCATTAAGGCTTTTAATAATACTGGATCTTTGTCATATTTTGACAACATTACAGTGATTGCCTCACTGACTGAGGATATTGCAGATGCAGTCTGCTTTTGTTTATCAAAAATAGCCTTATCCCTCTTAATAACAATAGCTGTCACGGCAGCTTTTATTTCGGGATTTAAGACAGGTGCATCTATCAAAGCACAATTGCCAGGCGGTAAATACTTTTCGAGAAGTTCTTTACTTAATTCCTTGTCTAGCCTCGAAGTGACAATATGTGCATATCATATTGCCAAATCCTTTTGAATATTATTTCCACAGCATTTTGATCAGTATCAATCAGCAGGGATCTGCTCTCAAAATATCCAAGGTGACCACAGCCGTGACGACAGAGGGCAGTATCGATGTTGTAACGGGCGGGGGCATCAACTGCGTTGCCTCCGGCATCGTCACCTCCTCGGCATCAGTTTGCGACTCAATAATGTCAGATGACATATTCGCATCGGGCTCGGTTTCCCTTATCAAATCTTCGATAAATTCAGATTCAATTAGGTCACATGGAATTTTATATTCCGGCTATTACTACCTACCCACATTAATGTATTATTTGTGTCTAGTTTATACTAATAAATGTACGAACAGACAATGGACAATAAGTAGGTCAAGTAATTAGGCATTAAAATAATCATATTGTAATGCGATAATGACGGGTAAGATACATCTCAAAGCGCTGTATTGTGAACCCACATTAATTATAAAGACAAGTCTGTTCTGTTCTGTTCTGTTCTACAGTAATGGCGTTCCGAGCGTGCCAGTTGAGCACAAATCACTTCGCCAATGTCACGTTGTTTGGAGAATACACGAAGGAGAATATACGGTGAAAAAAGAAAATAAGCTTCACACAATAATAGAATGCATGTAAAAAAGAGATCCAATAAAAAATCCTTCACCTAAAACAAATTTAATCTGTAAGAATTACAGTATATACACATAATACATTGGGTTAGTACTAAATAAACATATTTTACATGGGTGTTAGTTTATAATCTAATATTATTATACTTAATGTATTTACATAGAAATTTACATAAAGGACTAAACACAAACATTAACACACACTGAACATTAAGAGGGCGAGGAACTTTGTTGGGAAGAATATCATACAAGGGACGAGTTAACTTAGGAGAAGAGAAAAGGATATGAGAAGGAGAGCCATCGTCAAGGCCACATTCACACAGCGAATGGTCCCTGACCCTGATATTAGCCAAATGCACAGGCGTACACGCATGTCCAAGACGTAAACGGCATATTGTTGATAGAATCCTCCGATCAATATATTTTTGAGTAAAAAACCACGGTCGCTTTGGAATATTAGGTTGAATTAGGGCATAGTACTTACCTTTAACTGATTTTGAATTATCCCAGAAATTATTCCAGGTCTTATAAAGATGGATATCTGCCAGCGCGAGCAGATCCTGGGCAGAGTTATAAAAGTGGTCAAGAGTACCACACTGGATGGCTAATTTGGCACAAGAGTCTGCAGATTCATTCCCACTAATTCCAGAGTGACCTGGAATCCACACGAGAGTAACGTCCAAGCCCTTTAGGTGACATGAGTACAATTCTTCACGAATCCTTAAAACAATTGAAGATCTTAATCTACTATGAAACGGGTTTCCCTTCAACGTCATTAAGCAGCTTAACGAGTCCGTAAAAATAACCGTCTGTTTAAAGTCATGGGATTGTGCAAACAGGACTGCTTCAAACAAAGCAACAGCCTCACCTGTAAACACTGACGATTCGGGGGGACATTTAAATTGTAAAATAATTTTGAATTTTGGGATCCAGCAAGCTGCACCAACACAGCTCTCCTTCGAAAGCTTTGAGGCATCTGTGAAGATGAGGACATGATTTAACCATTTTTCATTAACCAGCTCTTGAAATTTGGTGTTGATGCAAGGATCTCCCTTGGTAAGGCCAATATTTGTGATGACATGCGGAGAATGGACAAGAGCGTTATAAGGTGTACGGAATAATGGGTTTGATGGAAAGGAAGACAAGGGGTGAGGGAGGGAGGTTAGCCTAAGGAAGCTATCCAGCAAGTAAGGTAAAGGCTTGCCACGAGGAATAAGTTCACATAATTTAGATAACTTAGACCTTAAAGGATGGGAGGACAGCTGTAACATTTTACTAACAAATTTATCAGAGAGGAATTGTCGACGGATAGGAAAAGGAGGGTCCACACACTCCACTTGTAGAGCATTGGTGGGAGAAGACTTCATTGCACCTATAATAATCCGTAGGCACTTATGTTGTATACGATTCACTTTTTCTGTAGCTACTTTGTTAAAGGGGTCTAAAACGAATAACCCGTAGTCAATATGACTACGGATTATAGCATTGTACAGCAGTTTTTGAGAATAAGGGTGCGCACCCCACCACACACCAGACACAGCTCTTAAAGCATTGATGCCTTTTTCACATTTTTTGCTGATATATTCAGCATGGGCAATTCCGTTCAGTCTTTTGTCGAGTATCATGCCTAGGAATTTTACATTTTCTGTAATCCGTATGGGAATATTCTCACTAAATATTTGGAAATTTGGAATATTTCTTTTTTTGATAAACACTACCACTTGACACTTATCCACAGATAGCGCCAGGTCATGTCCAGAGAGCCACTGGTGTAGATAATGCAAAGCAGCGTTCAGACGATAAGTAATGTCCTCCACTGAATTTGAACTATAATAGAGGACGATGTCGTCAGCGTATTGAAGAATGTTACAGAACTTATTAACAGACAATTCGAGGTCATGCGCATATATATTATATAACAGAGGACTAAGAGCTGAACCTTGAGGCAGACCCTTCCAGAGAAGTCTGTAAGGTATAGTAAGAAGTGGATGTTTCACAGATACCGTTCTACGGGTTAGCAAATTACATATGTACTGAATCATCCTCGGCGGAATACTCAGTTGACTCAGTTTCTGCCTGAGGACCGGACGAAGAACATTGTCACATGCAGATGCGACATCCAGAAAAACACCAACTAAATACTCACCTTTGGCAAAAGCTCGTCGATTGTCTGTAGTAAAAACGCTGAGACTATCAATAGTACTTAAGCCCTTTCTAAAGCCAAACTGAGAGGGCGCTAAGATGTTTCTACTTTCCACTATCCATTCCAGACGGTTCTTCAAAAGCCGTTCAACAATTTTTGATAATGTGGATGCTAAGGCAATGGGTCTATAGGAATTAGAGTCAGAGGGACTTTTGCCAGGTTTGAGGATAGGAATGATTATTTGAGATTTCCAAGTATTGGGGATATTGCCTGACTTAAATATATCATTAGCCAAATTTAAAAAATAACGCTTAGAATTTTCACTCAATTTGGCAATCAATGAATAGGGCACACCATCTTCACCAGGACTGGTGTCCTTTAAATCCGCCAGCACATTTTCGAGTTCCTCAAAGGAAAATGGGGAATCCATTTCCTCTGAAGATTCAACAGGCGTGTTTATAAACAGGTCACGGGAGGGGGCAGATGGAGGAGCCAATTTGTTAGCAAAATCATTAAGCCAAAGGGAAGGATTATTGGAGTTAGGGCTAATGATATTGTTAAGAGACCTGCGAAATCTCCTAATGTTTGTCCAGACAATTGAAGAAGGGGAGCGGGGATTAAGGGATTCACAAAAAAGAACCCAACCAAGTTTCTTCTTTTTCCAAATACATTTTCTAAACCTTGCATCACTGCGTTTGTACTCATTGTAATTCTCCATCGTCATACAGGCCGTGTATGACGCCTCGGCAGATGTTCGCCGATTGACAAAATCAGAGCATTCCTGATCCCACCAAGGATTGAAATGCATCCGATTTTGAATGGAGCGTGTTTTGGGAATATGTAAGTCAGCTGCAGATGTAATGACAGAGATAAACCGATCATAGCAAAGAATGATGTTCTCATAATTACCAGACTCAGGAAGATTGCCCAACATGCAATCCACAGAGTCTGCGTACTCTTTCCAGTCAGCTTTTTTTAAATTATATTTATGAAGTGAAGAAGGAACTGCTGAAGGATTTCTATTAAACATAGAAAGAAGGATGGGGAAATGATCACTACCATGGGTGGAAGGGAGAACAGACCATGATAGTTGAGAAGCAAGCGATGGGGAAGATAAGGACAGGTCAACTGCAGTCCTCGGATCCTGATTAGGATTAACCCTACGAGTCGGAGAACCATCATTGAGAATGCAAAGATTAGCATCATCAATCAAGTCCAGCAACGAAGGAGAAAATCCATCACAGTAATAACACCCCCACAGTGTGTGATGAGTGTTAAAGTCTCCCAGGACCAGTACAGGGCTAGGAAGCGAAGAGATTATAGACCTAAGCTCAAGGAAGAGGGAAGTGGAGGGATGAGGAATATATACAGAGAGGAAGGAGATATCAAAGGCCCTCACAGCAACAGCATTAATCTGTTGACTGTGAGGTGGAAGAAGGATAAGAGAATAAGGAGAGGAGTGCTGGATGAGGATAGCACTACCTCCATACCCGTCACTTCTGTCCTCCCTCAAACAGGCAAAACCCGACACCCTAAACGGGGAGTCTGGCACCAACCATGTTTCCGAGAGGGCAATAATGACGGGATCATACAGGGAAATAATACGCAGTAATTCATGCTTTTTAGCACGAACACTACTACTATTCCACTGCAGGAAGCTTAGTGACGCCATTGTTAAGGATTTGGAAGATTTTGAGTAAATTCTGGGCAACGTTGGACGGTATAGGGAGTTCATCAGCAGTGGAGATTATGCTGACCAAGGTCTCAGTCAGAGCAACCAACAAGTCTTTTCGTGACTCAGTTGAACTGTCTGAACCCTGATTAAGGGCACAACCATTGGGAAGGGAAGAGGAAGAGTTATTTATAATGGCTTGGTGAGCTTGTCTATCATACCCCTTCGCTGCAGGTGCGCGGGGACGGTGAACTTGGAATACTGTCTTACGGTAAGACTTGGTAGGACTTGCAGGGATTCTAGTTTGAGGGGTCTCAAGGTTTGTGAAGACAGGAGGGGTAAACATTTCCTTAGCAATATCTGCATAGGAACGCTGGACTGTTGGGAAACGGGAAGATGCTTCCATATAAGATATACTCTCTTGCGACATAATTTATTTTATGTTTTGTTGCCTCATGAACTCAGGACACCCCTTATCAATAGCAAAATGTTTTGACGAACAATGGATGCAAGTTGAAGTTTCCTTTGGGATGTCACATGTATCGCCAGTATGAGACTGGGAACACTTGTAGCATCTTGGAATCGATCGACACTGTGCTTTTACATGACCAAACGACAACACTTGAGGCACTGGATTGCTGGATATTTATACAGTTCGACTTGTAGCACAGACTTATATTAATAAACTCTTTCCCGCAATTGCTGACCTCGGAATGTAATTACCACTGCCTCGGTCGCGACCCATGTAATCACACCCTCACTCACATTCTTCCTGTTCATACGTCTTGCTTTTATCACCTCCCCACATGCAGAGGGAAATTCCAGAGAGCCAACAAACTCTTCCAACGACCATTCAACGGGAACTCCTTTTACAATTCCCATCCTTGTGATATTAAATGTTGGGATGATGCAAACATATTTACATAGACTAAGGACAGGATTAACTAGAAATTTGTTAGCTGCTTCAGCAGATGTAAATTGGACACTGATTTTATTGCGACCCACATTTTTTACTCCATCATTAACAATATCATTAATTTTGTTAGTGTGAAGAAATTGACCAAACTTGATGGCCCTTATGGAGGTTCCTGCAGAGGGATCAGGAGTTTCCCTAGACACATACACTATAAAAGGTCCTTTGTCTGAACTAATGTAAGATTTAGGGGCTTCAGTCATAGATGGGTGAACCCAGACATTTTGGATGGAAGGTGTGGCTGTTAATGGATTAACGATAGTTTTTTTTCGCATTTTCTTGACCAGTTGTCTCCTCACCTTGTCTTTTACGGGAAATTGTTTGTCCCCCAGGATCTGGAGGGTCAGGTGGAGGATCAGGTTCCATTTTTCTTAAAACTAACCTATAAAACTAGATTCCTACTTCTAACTTAAGCTAAAGAACAACACAAACACTTACTATAACAAATACCCTTATTACTACGGATCTTTTTACACAATTATATATTGTTTCCACTATTTAACTTAAAAAAAATTTACCAATTTAACATAAACTCTCACTAAAACGTGTGTCAACCAAAACAAACGCTAGCAAAGTCCTAAAGACAAGTCACACCTCGAATCGTTGTGACGTGAGTCTATAACGATTTCCAGGTAAGTAACAACTCGATTCGTTGATACGTAAACCTTAAGAAAATTGTAACTATACGTTACGTATGTAAAAATTATAACTATACGATACATACGTAAAAATTATAACTATACGAATCGTTGTGACGTGAGTCTCAAATGATTTACAGGTAAGTAACAACTCGATTCGTTGATACGTAAACCTTAAGAAAATTATAACTATACGTTACGTATATAAAAATTATAACTATACGATACGTATGTAAAAATTATAACTATACGAATCGTTGTGACGTGAGTCTCAAATGATTTACAGGTAAGTAACAACTCGATTCGTTGATACGTAAACCTTAAGAAAATTATAACTATACCTTGTGGTTCCTGTCGAGGATTCCGAACTTGATGATGATATGCTACTCCTTTGCTTTATCTTCTTTTCTAACTTCCTTAATTCTTTCTTTACAAAAGCGAAACTTTAATAGAATAACACTTTTTCTAATAACTGCGCGAATACGTGCGGACTGGCGAAGCACTAAAATGTGAATGAGGTATTGACGGTGTATCGGTAACAAAGGAAAACTGACATACCCTACAAAAAGAAAAAAAAAAAAAAAAAAAAACATAGACAAACTAAGTGCGTGAGTGGCGACATTGTATGTGGTACTACAAGTGTATATTACTAATCTCGAGGACGAGGCACGAGTATAATTATATATATATATATATATATATATATATATATATATATATATATATATATATATATATATATATATATATATATATATATATATATATATATATATATATATATATATATATATATATATAATATATATATATATATATATATATATATTATATATATATATATATATATATATATATATATATATATATATATATATATATATATATATATATATATATATATATATATATATATATATATATATATATATATATATATATATATATATATATATATATATATATATATATATATATATATATATATATATATATATATATATATATATATATATATATATATATATATATATATATATATATATATATTATATATATATATATATATATATATTCGACATCCAATCTCTCGAAGACATCGCTTTAAGCAATAATTGTTTTCATGCAACACTATATATTTGTATTTGTACAATTCAATCAGTCAAAGTACCTAAATTC
>JAZFAU010000667.1:0-5000 GCA_037178615.1 Dione vanillae | reverse complement strand
TATATAACAAGTGCTGAACTTCCCCCCTTGGGTTTTGCATTTTTAAAGTTTTAATATTTGCTGTGTAGTTATTACAGTAGTTTTGCTCGTAATGGGGATTTTTAGGGAAGTGGGTGGGCTAGTGTAAAGCAATTAGCTCGGTGATTATTGATTACTATTTTAAAATTTCATTTGTAATTTGAATTAAGTAAGCGTAAGCGAAGAAGAGGTTTGAAGCGATTCTATTTTTATACTATTTATAAAAATTTAAAAATTTCCAGAAAATGTCAGCACTTATTGTTTTTTGTAAGGAAAACTGACAAGGCAAACTGACAAGCTTTTACCGATTTCCATTGATTATTTTTCCGCCCATTCTGGAGATATATAGGGGTTTAAAGCTAACATTTCATTATTTTTTTCTTAATTTTTTAATTTTCTTGGAAATTTGCTTATAAAAAGCAATATATCAAAGCAGTTCACTAGGGAAAACATTTTATTGAACAGTCTCCGTCTATAATCTCAAGGGGCCCAAAATATGAGGTATATTTTTTTCGGCTACGAGTTATTTTTTTTATAAAAGTTGGGGAATTGTAAAATAAGATAAAAAAAGAAAAATTTTTTATTTAAAAAATACTGACTCTTCATTTACTCAAAAATACATATATAACAGTTTTTAAATTGCACATATTAATGCTATGAAAACTTTTAATTGGCAAAAGAGCCCAAATTTTATTTTACTTGTAAAAAATAAATTATTTTAGGGGAAGTTTTTTATTATAAAAAAATTTTTTTCATAGTGTTAAAAAAAAATTAAATGCAGCGAGTTTTTTGAAAATTTTCCTTTTTAATAGGGGTTTGGGACCGCTTATTTAAATTTTGGTTGTAATTGTTTTTTATGGGCTTATTTTTTAAATTTAAATGTTTTAGAAAATGCGATATTAATGGAATTACTTATTTAGATGTATTGATGTTCCGCCACTCAGTTTAGTGTATACTAATGTTGATGCTTGTGTCAGACACAACCCTCTTTTTTATTTTCTGCGTATGTAAAAGGGCATGCTAATCTTTTATATTACTTTTCGTTTTGAATTTTTTTTAAAATACTAAAAAATTGATTCACAGCGCGCAATATCGTTACTTGATTTACAAGGGAAAATAATAATTCATTCAGTTTTACTCTAACTAAAATTTGACTCTACCATTTTATTTAAATTAAAGAAATTCCGACATTCTACAGTGAATATATTCCATAATCCACTGTGGAATCACATCAAAATCTGACTTTAGCGTACAGTGATTACTGAAAAATTAGAATTTTAAAAAAAAAATATTGTAAAAGCAAAAAATTAAAAATCTTTTAAAAAGCTCACTTTTAATTTTTGTTTTACATTCTCAAACTAAAACATTCTGAATAAATTGAAGTCCCTTTAAAATTTTCTCGCTACTTGTCCATGGTTGCTGGGTAGTTTTAGAAAAAATAAATTTTGGAAAAGTTTCCCGACGTTATTTGGGTTTATGTAAAAAAAACGTAACTTTTAATGTTGCTGAACAATTTTATAAACTGAGTGAATGATTTCATAGTTTTATTATATTTTATCACGCAATGCCTCGAAAAAGGCGGATAGAGGGGACGGAGAAAGCAGGGACTAAGCGACGGGGTGTCTTAAAACTAGGTTCCCAGGGCCCCCTGCAGTTCCCTCTGCTTACCCTGCCACGTGCGGGATAAAGCGTGAAGCAAAAAAAAAAAAAAAAAAAAAAAATATATTTTAGTATTTGTCTTCTGCTTCGCGCGCTTGTTTTATTTAAACCTGATATTGGCTCGTTCAAATATACTCCTCTTTTTTAATGTAAGCCTATCTGTTTTGTATCTAAGTAAAAAAATATTTCTACAATGTTTAGTTGCGGAAAAAAATGTTTGAAGTACTTAATTTTTGAAAAAGGTTATATTAAAAAAGGCAACACATAAAAAAAATTTTTTCCCTTTTGATTTGGTCAACGATTTTCCACGACCAAGCTATAACTGAAAAAATTTCACTTACATAGGACAAATACTTAGGATAGGTAAAGCGCAGCTTTGTGTTTTGAGAAAGCAGAGACTAAGCAAAAGTGTCTTAAACACTATGTACATATAAAAATTTTGTTTGTATACATGCATATTTTTTCAAGTTTTTTTCCATGGCGGGGGAGTCAGAGAAAGGGGAGGGGGATAGAATATGTATATGTATAAAACCTTCTTCAAAAAGAACTCATTCATAATGGCGTTTCCAGTTTTTTATACGATGTTAGATTTTGTATCATCCCTTCCATAAGGCCCATCTCATTTGCCTTTGTCAGGTGAACAAAAATGCTAGAAATAATCCCTTACATCAGCTTGTTATACATGTTTGGCTTATAACTTAATTTGACCTTTTAAAAAATATAATTTGATAAGAAATTTTTTATTATTTAAAATTTCTGTGGGTTTTTTTTATAAGTAACTGATTAATATAAACCCAACCATAAATATAAACTGTTTAGTTAGTTATTAGAAAAAAATAAAAAGTAGACATGGTAAATAAAAAAAAAATGTTCACCATGTTAAATCTAATACGTGCTTGGAAACTTCGATTTTTTTTTTTTTTTTTAGCTTCACGCTTTATCCCGCACATGGCAGGGTAGGCAGAGGGAACTGCAGGAACCATACGAACCTAGTGTTAAGACACTCCGTTACTTAATCCCTGCTTACTCCGTCCCCACTTTCGCCGTTTTCGAGGCATTGCGTGTTGAGTGGCGGAACTCAACGCCGCGCTTTGCCTTAGTTGCCAGAGCGAAGAAAATGGAAATAGAAAAATCCATCTTCCCCGACTGGGGATCGAACCCAGAAACCGTCGCGTTAGCCGCGTTACAGGCAGACGTTGCGCCTCTGCGCCACGACGGTCCTCATTTATTTAAAATTTTACAATTATATTATTTTTGAGGGCGATACGACATGGGTTTCCTTCGTCTCCCTCCATCTTAAAGGCCGGCAACGCTCTTTTAAAACCTCTGTTGTTACACAGGGCCGTGGGGGTTTGGGGGATCACTTACCATCAGGTGACCCGACAGCTCGTTTGCCTTGGCCCCTTTCCCCTAAAAAAATAAAAAAAAAATAAATGTGCCATCAAACCCACCACAACTGAATACTAGTGAGAACTTGTGGGCTATAATAAGAAACGGGCACGTCTCCACGCTTCAAGCTTGCTGTAATAAATTTAAATTTTTTTTAGATGATAATAAAAATTGCTAACTTAAAATTTTTCCCTTTAATAAAAAGTTTTTTAAAATTATAAGAACATAATTTAAATTTCTTTTTCAAAGGGACTACATGTTTTATTAAATTTAAAAAACAAAACCTCGTTACTTAACACTTGGGGTCCCGGGAAAATACGCGCTGCTTTTAAGATTTCAACTAAAATCACTTAGTTAATTGAAATATTTAAAAATGTAATAAACAAATTTTGTACTAACTAGTAAAATTTTAATAGTTCAAAGACCTTCAACTTAAAAATAATACGAAAAATAAAAACAAGAAAACAAACGTTCTTTGCTTTTCACCTTTCGAAAAGTTGCACGCAACGCAACGTCCCCTGAAGGCGGAGTGTAAGAACTTAGGGCCAAAACAATAAATTTATATTCTTAGTTTATACACTGTGATGTATTGTATATTCATTTTGTTTTTTTTTTTGCGTCACGCTTTATCTCGGGATTGGGGGATAGGCAGAGGGAACTGCGGGGCTGTGGGAACCTAGTGTTAACACACTCCTTGCTTATCCCGCTTTTTCCGTCCCCGCTTTTTTTTCCCTTTTTTGAGGCATTGCGTGTTGAGTTTGGAACTCAACGCCGCGCTTTGCCTATTTTTCTAGAGCGAAGAAAAAAAAATAGAAAAATCAATTTTTTCTCCGACTGGGGGTCGAACTCTGAAACCGTCGCGTTCAGGGAGACGTTTGCCCTTTTGCGCCACGACGGTCCTCATTCATTTTGTGTTTCCCTCAAATCAACCCATATCATAACAATAATCACAGCCACACTACTCTATTGAAAATTTTTAGGGTTTTAAACTTTATTTTAGTAAGGGAGGGTTTTTATGGTTTACAAAAAATTTAAAACCTTTTTCTTCGATTGAGGATCAAACTCACTTTACTGGGGGGCTTTCACTCATAATTCCCCGAAACTGGAAAAATTTTACTTCAATTTACTAAAATATATAAACTTTCAGTCTCAAGCTAGGTTTTTCTAAAAAATTATTTAAGCTTTCTAAAATTTCCAAAAAACCCCTTACACCCTTTTTGTTTAAAGGGGGGAGCCAATGTAAAAATTTTGGTAAATTTTCGAACGCTAAAAACTACCGCAAAGAAGCAAGAAGCTTATTTTCTTCTAATTCAAAAACCTTTTTTTGGGCAAAGTTTCCTTTTAAAACGAATGAGTCTTCATGAGGCTTTCATTTGTTGGGTCAATAATGTGTTGTGCCCTTTTATTTTAAAAGGTCATTCTTCTAGATAGTAATTGTGAATTCGAAAAAAAAATTATATTTCACGAATTAGGGGGCAAAGTCCCCCAAAGTTGGGAAATGAAAAACGAATAGCTTTTACTATTATTAACTTTTTTCTACTCCTCCCCTTTTTGCGAAAAAAAAAAGGGAAATAAAAATTTAGGAAAAGAAAAGGGGGGATCAAAAACATATTTTTTAATTTTTTAGCTATTCCCCAACGTCACAGAAAATTACTTTAGAAAATCATAAGGCCTTCTAAAGCTATTTTTTAAAGAGATTGTATGAAAATAATCTTTATGAAGCCTTACCAGCAAGAACAAAGGAGCTTTAATTAAATTCTTATGATTCTTCCACGGAAAGACTAACTAGGTTAAGAGTAGGTAATATTTTTTGTGTCGTGTCATGTCTTGCTTCTCATTCTACGATGTGGTTTGAAAAAAAATATAACTACTAATTTAGATTTCTTGATTTGATTAATCCAATTCTATGTAAACTATGTGTGTCATTAAAATTC
>JAZFAU010000666.1:50000-63186 GCA_037178615.1 Dione vanillae | reverse complement strand
ATGTGAGTTATAATTTAATTATTAGCTTACCAATGAAAAGGGCTACATTAAAATAAAAATCTTTTGGAAAATTTTTAACAAATCAAAACATTGGTTTTTCTACCAATGGCGAGTGAGTGTGTAAAATAATAACTATTTCTATGAAATTGTACAAGAGGTGAGGGGCGCACCGTCGCCGCGGGGGGTGCCATATAAATATACGCCTGTTGCGTTCATATAAAAATCGGCGTTCGTGCTTCTTCGTTTTATTTATCCCGCGCTTTCGGCTCACGACGGTCATATGCTATATTTTATGTATGGACGCTGCGTGTGGTAATGTTGGTCCCACACAACGTTAGCTTGATTTAATCTACTAGTAACGCCATCTGTTATCATCCGAGCGAATTAACACATTAATCAAATAGCATTATCCTAATACCTTTTAAAGAACTTAATATTAATGTGATTTAAGTATACACTAGCGCCATCTATTATTATACTATTAAACTATATATGTATTCGTACACTAGCTTTACTCAAAAAATCATCCTTTCTATAGAGGGCTAAAAAACGAACAACAATCAAACGGCTTAGGTTTTTTAGAAGTATTATTCTTTGGGGCTACCCGAGTTATAAAATCCAAATCATAATCATTTCAGAGGGAAATCCATCTGTCGCGCAATACTCTGAAGTGTATCAATTAAGTTTTCACCTTTCTTTTCAGGTATACCATAAATTTCTATATTCGAACGTCTCGACCATTGTTCACGGTTGCTGTGTTCTTGCTCAAATCTATTTAAGTTATTGCTCCACCAAGCCGTTGATTTTGGTCTTAGTGGCAGGCTCGCGGGTCTGTCCATAGAGTTGGGGTAAGTCGGATTGGGTGGAATAGTAGCATCACAGAGGACGGTCTGGATCGTCGCTGTGATCACCGCCTCAAGTCGGTCGATTAGGCGGTCGATTATGCGGTCGATTAGGCGGTTAGGCGGATCAACAAGAGGTTCTTCATGTGGTGGTATCAGCTGAATGACGAGGGCTTTAAAACGAGGCCAGCAGATCAGTCCTCGGAGAGGGGGTCACCCTGCGACATCTGGCTTTCCCCGTATGGCAAAGATGACGGGGAGGTGATCAAACCCACAGGCTTCAGACAGGACCTCTGGTTGTTCGAGGAAAACCGGAACAGGATCGTTTGTGGATAGTGAGATCAATCGTAGATCCGGATCCGGAAGTGTATCTCGTCCCCAGAGAATAAAATAAGCGTTAATGGCTGCTCAGAAGAAGGTATGTAGGGCGGTCAAAGACCGACTGGCCCCGCCGCGCCGAGGCGCGGACCTGCCGTTGTGAGTGAGGGGCCGCGTCGAGTCATTGGGGTCTAGAAGAACGCTTCGATTGCATCGAAGTAGTTTGTTAGGATGGGGAGCCTACTTAGACGCTTCGACGAGGAGGGGGTTGGGGTGAGAGTCTGTGCCCTCGTAGTAGCGCTTGGCTAAGCCTTTGCAGAACTCTTTGATCGATTCCGATTCGAAGTCTTTATGGAGGTCTACTTTGCGAACGTACCATAGGATGCTATTCTTAGAAACTTATGCTGTACTTTCTTAAGGAGATCTGTGTTAGTGTGTGCGAACACTACACTCACGTATGTCATCATGAGGCGGATACAAGATACTAGTGTGTCACACGAGTCGTAGAAATGAAAAGGCTGGTGTAGAATGGAATAAAAAGGATAGAAATTCTATCCTTAATGTGGACTAAGACATTAAAATTCATAGAAATATTCGATAAAAATAGCATTCTCTCTCGCAGATTTTTTTTTAGCTTCACGTTTTATCCCGCACATGGTAGGCAGAGGGAACTGCAGGAACCATACGAACCTAGTGTGCACATGTCGTGGGTAGAATCCGGCATATATATAGCATTATAGTAGGAGGCGTCTCAATCGCTGTTAAGACGACGATGAAATACCTTGGACTCGTCCTCGACAGTCGTAAGAACTTCGGGGCGCACTTTACACAGCTCTCACCTCGGCTGTTAGGCGCCGCTTCTGCTCTATCACGCTTGCTGCCCAACCTGGGGGGACCCAACTCCGCCAGTAGGAGGCTTCACATGAGGGTTGTACGATCAATGGCGCTATACGCTGCGCCAGTGTGGGCGGACGCCATGACAGCCCGCAACATCGCCGCACTGCGAAGGCCGCAGCGCGTGATATCTGTCAGGGTTATAAGGGGATACCGTACAATCTCCTTTGAGGCAGCGAGCCTTCTAGCCGGATCCCCACCCTGGGATCTCGAAGCAAAGCTTCTCGCGTCCCTCTATTGGTCGCGACTGGAGGCGGTCGAGCGGGGTCAGCGCCTTGTGCTTCAACAGGTTGAGGCACGCAGGGCCAAGTCCTAGTGGCAGAGTGGAAGATGCGCTTGGCACAACCTACGGCGGGGCATGTCGCTGTATCTGCGGTAAGGCCCATTCTAGACGATTTGCTCAATAGGAGCCACGGCGCTCTCAGCTTCCGGCTGACACAGGTGCTTACCGGACACGGATGTTTCGGGAAGTACCTGTGTCAAATAGGCCGAGAGCCGACGTCCCAGTGTCACCATTGTGATGATTGCTGTGACGGTACTGCGCTACATACGTTGGCAGAGTGCCCAGCTTGGGCCGAGCAGCGCTGTGATTTAGTCGCGGCCGTAAGAGCTGTGGGAAGCCTCTCGCTTCCAGCTGTGGTGTCTACTATGGTCGGGAGTGAATCAGGGTGGAGTACTGTCGCTACCTTTTGTGAAGCCGTGATGCTCGCAAAGGAGGCGGCGGAAAGGGAGAGAGGGGCTACGTCTTCTCTACCTTCCCGCGTCAGAAGCACTGGGCGTCGTAGGGTGGCCGACTTTCGGCCACGGTAGGACGCGGCTTGTGGATGGCAGACTTGGGGCGTCTTGTCGTCCGATCAGTGGCAGGCCTCGATATGATGGTGTCGTGGTTCCGCGCACCTAATGGTAAAGTTCTGCAGCCGGGGGACTGCTGCAGTGGGTGACGGGGCCTGGCTGACCATCTGGCGGGCCAATACCCGCGGAGGGATGGCGACGAATGCTTCGGCGATACCCGCCCCTCCGCATATGGGTACATGAGAAACACGGGTTGGTTTTTAGTCTGTTTCAAATGTGTCATTATCAAAATGAATTAATGTAAAAATATTGACTATTTAAAAAAAAAAAAAAGAAAAGTCCCGCTGAGTTTCTTGCGCCGGTTCTTCTCAGGTCTGAGACATTAACTTTAGCGAACCGGTGGTAGTGGTTTTGACGTTCAAAAAATGAATCATGTATTCTCATTTTGAATAAAATTATTTGAATTTGAATCTGAATTTGAGTCAGTATGAGTCTGACAGTCCCCTTCGCCTTTCCCGAAGGATGAAGGGACTCCATGAGGTTTTTCCAACCCGACCAAAAAAAAAAAATACGAACCTAGTGTGAAGAGCTGAGTTCCTGCTTTCGCCGTCCCCGCTTTCCGTCGTTTTTGAGGCATTGAGTGGCGGAACTCAACGCCGCGCTTTGCCTAGTTTCCAGAGCGAAGAAAATGGAAATAGAAAATCCATCCTCCCCGAGTGGGAATAGAACAAAAAAACCGTCGCGTTTACAGGCAAACGCTACGTCTCTGCGCCACGACGGTCTACGAATTTATTTATTTAAGAAGCTTAAATACTGTTTAATTATTATACTATTATATAGTATACTAGCATTTTAACATTCAATCGTAAGTAATTATACACAAAAACACACACTTAAAGGCTACGGCGTACACTATACACGACACTTAAAGACTAACTTAATATGTTAAACTATTTTATAAAGAAAAAAATTATGTATATGCATGCAAAAATAAAAATACCAAAATAAATAATAGTAATACAACATGTGAAAGTAATAAAACGTTAATAATCAAAAACACTCACTAACATACGTTACCATTATATTAGTTAACATACAAAAAAAATCAAAAGGACCTCTTATAAAATTATATTAGTAAAATGCAGTTATTAAAAATCAATATTTGTTTGGTAAAAAGTATAAACTAATAGTTGATTGATGATTTTTAATAGATGCATGTATATATATAAAAATATACATAAATTTGAAAAATATGTTTTAACCTTACTTTCCCAGAATACCGAAAAATATCTATGTCCACCTTTTCTTTAATTTTTTTTTTTTATAATTTGCTTCGTGTTTAATTTACTTATGATTTATATTTTAGTTTACTATTTTGTAACTAGATGGCGTTGGTGGTACATTGAATCACGCTATCGTTTGGTTTGGGTTAAAGGTATATAGTCTTAATATGGAAAATAAATAAACATCGATACGTTCCGGGAAGCGTGTTTCATTTTAGCATGCACATCACTATCCCTTGGCTTTGTGTGGATACATCAACAAATGGTCCTTAGAGCCGGATCGTTTTTTTTGAAAGGAAAACCTTGGTACACTGACAAGCTCCATACAGTCCATTTAAACATCAATAAAAATTACAAGTGAGGAATATACAACCATACAAGCGACAGTGGCGTCCCCTGACAACGTCCCCAACATACGAGGAACTACAATACAAACACTGGTGGCGTAGTCAAAAAGCAGCAATACTGGCGGTGGCGCACCCTGTCATCTAAAAAAAACCTACAGAGCAGCGGCAGCGCAGTCTGGTGATAAAAGTGGTAAAGTGCAAATAAACTGTGAGTACGCTAATTTAAACCTTACAAAAAGTGCATAATTAACTTAGAAATTTACTTGAAATCTTGAACTTGCAATTTAAAAAAGTGTTAACGTAAGACTTAGAATAATTTCTCAAAAACTGGAGAGACGGGGAACCTATGTCCAAAATTTTACAAGTGCACAACTGTAAAACACTTAGAAAAAATTTGGAACCTTGGACATAGAATAAATTCTAAACTTAGAAAATTGCAACATTACATGGTGTGAGACATAGTAAAAACTTTATTGATTTAGTGGGTTACAAACTTTAAGTTGAAGAAATCTGGATTTACGTCTTTATTGTTAAATTTTATCGGGTTAAGCGTTGTTAAGTTTATATAATTTTTTGCAATGGAATCTTATGCACAATTACAAATCGACTTATATAATAACATGTGTAAAGCTTTTACAAACTTTAAGAAAACTCCAAAAGGTCGACTTACAGAAGCATATGGGGAAACACGATTAGAAAATTTAGAAAAACAGTGGAATAGATTTACGGACAATCATTCAAAAATTGTAATGTTACCTAGAGATGAAAGTAAAGGCTCGGATTATCTTTCCAACGATTTTTATGAAAAAGTTGAAGAGTTGTATTTAGATTATAAGACAGAACTTAAAAAGCTTACTAAAACATGTAATGTATCCGAAGAGTCTCAGTCTAGTTCAAACCCAAAAGAGTTTAATGTTAGACTTCCCAAAATATCCCTCCCCGTTTTTAGTGGCAAATATTCAGAATAGTTGTGGTTGCGAGATCTTTTGTTTCTTTAGTGCATAATAATCCAAGTCTGGATGATGTACATCTATTACATTATTTAAAAACTCAACTTCAAGGTGAGGCAGAACAATTAATAAAACATATCCCCATTACAAAAGCCAATTATAAAAAATGTTGGGATTTGATAGAGAATCCATATAATAACAAGCGATATATGTGTAATTGCATATTTAAGCGTTTGTTCGCTCAACGGGTAATGAACCATGAATCGTCCAGTGGTTTAAAAGATCTTCTCGATACTACCTCAGATTGTATGCATGAGTTGTCAAATTTAGGTATTAATGTTGATTCATGGGACCCTATTGTTATATATGTTACCAGCTTGAAGTTGGACGCTGAAACTCGTAAACAATGGGAATTACATGCTAATAGTTTAAACGAAGATTTACCTACCTTAACTCAATTTAAAGACTTTTTAGAAAGTCGTTTCCGCGCCTTAGAATTTATGGAACCTTCAAAAAATAAAACTAAATTAACACCAACCGCTTACCAAACTAAGTCTTTACATGCCGCTTCAGATGTTAGATGTCCTCACTGCACCGAAAGTCACAAGTTATGGTCCTGTGGTAAATTTGCCAAGGAAAATGTACACGTACGTCAAGATATTGTTAAGTCATTAGGACTTTGCTATAATTGTCTTGGCAGTAATCACACCGGAAAAACATGCCGTGTACCAACGACATGCCGTATTTGTAAGAGAAAGCATCACACACTTCTTCATGGCAAAGCCAGTTCGTATACAGTGACAGTTGCAACAGATATGGATGAATCTGATGCAACTGAAAATGAACAAGAGGAAACTTACCCGGAATCGTCAAACCTGACGTATGAGGTCACTAATGGTATAATTAGTAATTTTGCGACGAAATAGACACGTACGCAAACATTATTAGCTACAGCTCTGATTAAGGCTGAATCCAAAAACGGAAGCCCTCAGATACTGAGAGCTTTGCTTGATCAAGGATCACAAGCGTCTTTCATATCTGAAGCAGCGGTGCAAATTTCAGGAGTAGACAAAATTAATGCAAGAAGTTGCATCTCTGGTGTGGGTGGAGGTCAAGGTGGCTTAACTACAAAGTATGTAGTTAAGGTTAATATACAGTCACTTCATGATACTTCATTCCAATTGCAAGTACAAGCTCACGTTTTAAAAAGAGTCACTTCTGTTTTACCAGAAAGAAAATTCGTTTTACCGTTTTGGGCAGATCTGGGTCAAATTGATCTGGCAGATCCACAGTACAATCTCCCAAATAAGATCGATATCTTATTAGGAGCGGAAGTTTACTGTAGCATTCTAAAACAAGGTTTAAAGAAGCACCCTACCATTTGTATGATCGCCCAAAATACTTACCTTGGATGGGTATTGTCGGGTCAAGCAAACAATAACGAAAAATTAGGAAACTGTCACAATGTGGTAGCAAATCATGCCAAGCTAGAAGAAAACGAATTACTGAAACAATTTTGGGAATTAGAAGCCGAGCCAAACATGGTGCACGAGAAAGTCTTCACTCCAGAGGAAGAAGAATGTGAAAGGCATTTTGCTACTACTACCTGTAGAGACGAGACAGGTCGATACGTGGTAGAATTGCCTTTCCGTCACACAACAATTTTTGGTCAATATGGAGATACGAGAAAAATAGCCGTAAACCGATTAATAGCATTAGAAAAGAGATTATCAAAAAATCTTGATCAAAAAGAAAATTATCACATGGAACCAATAAGACATGAGTCAGTAGAAAGAGAAAGAAATGAGAAAGTCTGGCTACCCCATCACGCGGTTATTAGACCAGACAAGAGCACGACGAAGACTCGTATAGTATTTAATGCTTCGGATCGGAGTGCCAATGGTATATCTCTCAATGACACTTTAATGGTCGGGCCTACGTTACAATTGGAACTACGTCAAGTTATCATGCGATGGAAACTGCATCCAATTTGTCTTACGGCTGACATTATCAAAATGTACCGTCAAGTTAAAGTAGCCAAAAAGCACGTAGATTATCAAAGAATAGTATGGCGTGATGATACGCTGTCTGAAATAAAAGACTTTCGACTATTAAGAGTAACGTTTGGTACATCCTGTGCACCTTATTTGGCGGTCAAAGTTTTACAGCAAATCGCTATAGATGAAGGAGAAAAATACCCGTTAGCAGCAGGAAGAGTAAAAACCGATTTCTATATCGATGACCTCATGACCGGATGTCAATCTGAAACAGAAGCAAAAGAAATATATAAACAAATGAATGACTTATTAGAAAAGGGTGGATTTAAGCTACAAAAGTGGACAAGCAATAGAGAAGAATTGATGAAGTGGTGGCAGGAAGAAAATATAGGAATAAGGGATAGAGAAATAAATGAAGACAGTGTAACTAAAATTCTTGGTCTTACCTGGAATCGATGCTCAGATACATTTCATTATGTAGTAAAAATGCCTACAGAGATGCCTGAAACTAAAAGACAAATTATCGCTGAAATATGCCGTTTGTACGATCCTCTTGGGTGGATAGCTCCGTGTGTAGTCACAGCAAAGGTTTTTATACAAAAATTGTGGCTTGCCGGACTTGACTGGGACGTTAAATTATCATATGAACTTTTGCATGAATGGAAAGCCTACCGTAAAGAATTGTGCAATTTGAGTCGCTTCCAAATACCCCGCTGGGTTCAAAGGGCAGATAGTGACATACAGGTAGAGTTACATGGTTTTAGTGATGCATCGACTGTAGCGTATTCAGCCGTCGTATATCTAAGATGTATTACAGCTCTAGGTCAGGTTGAATCTCATTTATTAAGCGCTAAAACTAAGGTAGCTCCAGTGAAACAAGTATCTGTGCCTCGCCTTGAGTTGTGTGGAGCTGTTTTGCTTACCAAGTTGCTGGTTGAAGTGTCCAATGTTCTCAGAATAGATAAAACTAATTTACATGCTTGGACAGACTCTACGATTGTTTTGGCATGGTTAAGCGATCATCCAAGCCGATGGAAAACCTTCGTGGCAAACCGGACATCTGAAATTCTTACGCGTTTAGATGCAGATCAATGGTCTTATGTCAAGACGAAAGATAATCCCGCTGACTGTGCGTCAAGAGGTGTAAAACCAAGTGACTTAATTTCTAACGAATTGTGGAAGTGTGGGCCAGCTTGGCTACGCAACAATAAAATAGAATATGTGAAACCATTGTCTATATGTACCAAAATGGATTTAGAAACGAGACTTGTAAAAGCACACATGGAGGTCATAAACCCTAATGCTGAAGATTTAACCCTTAAATTTTCATCATTGCGAAAATTAATAAGGACTCTAGCGTACTGCCGGAGATTCCTACGGTTGGAAAATCCGAATGCGTCTAAGGATAAACCTTTACCATATCTTACGGCCACAGCACTTCAAGACACATTGATCAGTTGTGTTCGACAGCATCAGTCTCATTTATTCGCCGATGAAAAACAAAATCTTGCAAAGTCAATGAATGTCGGAACTAAGAGCAAGATAAAAGCTCTAAACCCATTCCTCGATAAGTTTGGACTGTTACGAGTAGGAGGTCGAATGGAGAATTCCGAGTTACCAGACAACAGCAAACATCCCATTATTATCAACGGAGACTCTCATATAGCCAAACTTATTGTTACTGATGCTCACGAGAAGACATTACACGGTGGTCAGCAGTTAATGTGTAATTTAGTTAGAACCAAATATTGGATCACTAACTTAAAAAACATAGCCAAGAGAGTAATTCATTCTTGTATTGCTTGTACAAGAAATGCGGCCAAATTTCGAACTCAGTTAATGGGTCAGTTGCCACCTTGTCGGGTAACACCTGATAAGCCGTTTGCAAACTCAGGAGTAGATTACGCGGGACCCATTGCCATACGTACATCAAAGGGAAGGCGCCATAAATCTCATAAAGGGTATATTTGCCTATTTGTTTGCATGGCCACACGAGCTGTTCACATTGAAGCCGTTTCAGACCTCACGACAGAAGGATTTTTAGCTGCTTTTAAGCGTTTCGTCGCCCGAAGAGGTCGCTGCAATCATTTGTGGAGCGACAATGGCACTAATTTTGTCGGGGCCTCGCGCGAGCTTAGAAACTTATTTTCACACGAAAAGTCGTCTATCGAAACTGAAATCGCAGCGTTACTGGCCAACAATGGTACAGAATGGCACTTCATTCCGCCGTATGCCCCAAATTTCGGTGGATTATGGGAGGCAGGAATAAAAAGCACAAAGCACCATCTACGCAGAGCTATAGGCGACTCTACCTTGACATACGAAGAATTGTCTACGGTTCTAGCGCAAATCGAAGCATGTCTCAATTCGCGACCACTTTCAGTTACTGGATCAGACCCAGACAATGCATTACCTTTGACACCTGGCCATTTTTTGGTTGGCGAGCCATTGTTAACAGCCCCTGATCACAGTTATGAAAATAAATCAATAAGCTCACTGCGTCGTTGGCAACTAACACAAAAAATGTTGCAGTGTTTTTGGAAGAGATGGTCTCAGGAATACTTGACCCATTTCTTTCAAAGATATAAATGGAATGTAAAAATCCCAGAATTGAAAATAGGAGATGTGGTTTTAGTGCGTGAGGACGGTTTACCTCCTGCTAAGTGGCTTTATGGAAGAGTGGTAAATCTTCATCCGGGAAGAGATAAACTCACTCGAGTAGTTTCTCTTAAATATAAAAACACGATCGTTCAGCGTCCAGCTTCGAAGGTTTGTCCCTTACCACTTGCAACTTAAAGGTGTTTCCTTTCCTTTTCAATCTTTAGTAAAGTTTTTTTTGTTATTTTTATTGTTTTTGTCTTCTTTTTGTATATGTATAAAATTTATCTAATATGTATAAGTTCGTATATTTAAGTTTGTTATTAGTTTAGTTCGCTTATATAAGTTATTTTGTTATTGTGATGGGCATATTGAAGGACTATTTAGTCCTTGGGGGCCGGTATGTTTAATATATTTATGATTTATATTTTAGTTTACTATTTTGTAACTAGATGGCGTTGGTGGTACATTGAATCACGCTATCGTTTGGTTTGGGTTAAAGGTATATAGTCTTAATATGGAAAATAAATAAACACCGATACGTTCCGGGAAGTGTGTTTCATTTTAGCATGCACATCACTATCCCTTGGCTTTGTGTGGATACATCAACACTTCGAACATAAGAATTAAAAAGCGCAATTTTGGTTTCAGATTCTTTGAATTTTCTTGTAGTCCTTAAAAGCATTTTTAGTGATTAATAATATTTTCTACATGTGGGATATAGCAAAGTTTTAATCAAATTATATTTCTAGGTAATTTATTTCATTAAGACAAGTTAAATTATTATTTTTTATAGTGTATATTTAATATTTCGAATTTTTCAACTGAAAGTAATGCTATAACATTTTTTGTGATTTAAATTTAAGTGATTAAGGTTACACCATGATATAGGTTTTTCTAGATCCGCTTGAACATTAATTGAATCATCTATCGTTAAAAATTTTTAAACATTATCAAATCGTCCGCATATAAATATGTGATCAAAACAATTTATTATGTCAGTTATAAAAATGCCAAATAATATAGGATCTAAGTGTGATCCTTGCGGCACACCAGAGGTCGCTATAAAAATATCAGACTGATTTCCATCGATAGCAACATTCATTTCACGACAATGCAAGTATGATGCAATCCAATCAATCAATTTTACCTATGTAAAATACCTATGTAATAATATATCGTGATCCACTGTCGAAGGCCTTAGCCAAATCAGTATAAATACAGTCTACCTAACATTTCTATCTAATACTTCAGTTATATCAGAATTTATTTCTGTAAAAATCCATGTTGATTTTCTATCATAAAAGGTTTTATGTACCACCTAAGTGATCTACAAATAATTACTAGAATAGAAATGAGTCTATATTTGGTTATATCTTCTTTGTCTCCATTTTTAAATATCGGTACAACTCTAGATTTTTTCCAAAAACACGGAAATATACCATCCCGTAGTGATTTTTGAAATAAAATAAGTAAAGGATCGGCCAAAGCCTTCGCACAATTTTGTACAAAAATAGGTGGTATATTATCAGGCCTTGCTGCACCTTGCACCTTTGTATATATTAAGTTTTTTAATTGACGTATGATTTCTTGTTTGTCAATACATATATTAGCAAGTTGTAAGTTAAAATTAGAAATAGAAGGGACATTCGTGTATGAGTTTGAAGACGGATTGTTATACGTCAAATATGTACTTGAAAAATGTGTAGCAAATTTATTGCAGGTATCCCTTCCGCTAGTAAATTTGCAATTGTTATATTTCATTACCACAGGATAATCAAACCGGGGACCGTCGTGGCGCAGAGGCATATGCGTCTGCCTGTAAACGCAACGGTTTGTGTGTTCGATTCCCACTCGGGGAAGATGGACTTTTCTATTTCCGTTTTCTTCGCTCTGGAAACTAGGCAAAGCGCGGCGTTGAGTTCCGCCACTCAACACGCAATGCCTCGAAAAAGACGGAAAGCGGGAACGGAGAAAGCAGGAACTAAGCAACGGAGTGTCTTAATACTAGGTTCATATGGTTCCTGCAGTTCCCTCTACCTACACTGCAATATGCGGAATAAAGCATGAGGCTAAAAAAAGGATAATCACATTTGTTATTGCGGAGCTTCTTTAGATATGAATAAAAATATTTAGAATACACTTTAATACTTTCCTCCACTGTCTCTATATAACTATTAACTCTATACGGGTTACAGAGTAATATGTCACGATCCTTTTAAAGGGTTATAGTTCAGGACAATAGCTATCAAATGACCTCCAAAATGCTTATGCAAAAGTGTATCGTTTTCGAGTTATTAATTTTTTAATATTTTTTTTATTTAAAGGATGTTTAAGATTCTAAAATTCAATAAAAAAATCAACGTATTTTCCCTATTTTTTTTTTTTATTTCTTGCTAGGGTACATCTTAGTTAATAATAACCAGTTATAAAACAAAAACAATCTTCAAGCATTTTTAAATTACAGATCCAAAACTGTATAATTTTTCGATTTTTAATTTTGATTCTTTAAGTTACTCGCAATTTTTTTGTAAAAATCACTATGGCTCTTATCGTGGGGATCATTTTAAAAACATCTGCGTTTCCTTAGCTATCCATCGGTACATAAAAAGTACAGTAACAATCATAAACTCAGGAGAAAATTAGATAACAAAGAGACCAGGTAGGAAATTCTAAGAAATGCTATTGTTAAGAAATTAAATCTGGATCAAAGACAAAAGACCTCAATGCAAAGTAGTTAAAGATTATTTTTAATAGGGGTAATAGGTAAAAAGGGAGAGATAAACCAGAGCTGTCATTGCAATTTTGAATTCAAATCATGCGTTAAGTTACGCCGTATTTCAAATAAGTCTTCTATATTTTTTTTAGTTTCACGCTGTATCCCGCACATGGTAGGGTAGGCAGAGGGAACCGCAAGAACTATAGGAACGTAGTGTTTAGATATTCCATTGCTTGTGCTTGCTTTCTCCGTTCCCAATTTCCGCTATTTCCAAGGTACTGTGTTTTGAGTGACGGAACTCAACGCTGCATTTTCCCTAGTTACCAGATCAAAGAAAATGAAAATGGAAAAATCCATCTTCCCCGGGTAAGAATCGAACCCACAAACTATCGTGATTACAGGCATACACCAAACATTCAATATTAATAATATTTAAAATATGACAT
>JAZFAU010000666.1:0-45000 GCA_037178615.1 Dione vanillae | reverse complement strand
GATTGGATTGCATATACTTGCATTGTCGTGACATGAATTGTGCTATCGATGAAATCAGTCTGATATTTTCTTATGAGGCGACCTCTGGTGTGCCGCAAGGATCATCACTTAGATTCATATATTATTTGGCATTTTTATACCTGACATAATAACATTGTTTTATCAACTTTGTATATGCCGGACGATTTGAAAGTTTAAAAATTTTTAACGATAGATGATTCAATTAATGTCAAGCGGATCTAGAAAAAACATATATCAATGGTGTAACCTTAATCACTTAAATTAAATCACAAAAAAATGTTTAGCTTACTTCGTGAAAAATTCGAAAATATTAAACGCTAACTATATAAAAAATAATAATTTAACTTTTCTTAATGAAAATAAAGGACCTAGAACATATTATTGATTAAAACTTGCTATATCCCACAGTAGAAAATATTATTAAATACTAAAAATGCTTTTACGGACTACAAGAAAATTCAAAGACTCTGAAACCAAACTTGCGCTTTTTAATTCTATGTTCGAAAGTGTTGATGTATCCACCCACAAAGCCAAGGAAGTGGCTGTGCATGCTAAAATGAAACACACTCCCGGAACGTATGGTGTTTAGTATTTTCCATATTAAGACTATATACTTTAACCCAAACCAAACGATAGCGTGATTCAAGTACCACCAACGCCATCTAGTAAAATAGTAAACTCAAATATAAATCATAAATATATTAAAACATACGGCCAAGACTAAATAGTCTTCAATATGCCATCACAATAAACAAAATACCTGATATAAGCGAACTAAACTAATAACAAACTTAAAATTACGAACTTATACCTATTAGATAAATTTTATACATATACAAAAAGAAGACAAAAACAATAAAAATAACAAAAAAAACTTTTACTAAAAGAGTGAAAAGGAAAAAAGGAAACACTTTAAGTGCAAGTGGTAAGGGACCAAACCTTCGAAGCTGGACGCTGAACGATGTGTTTCTTTAGAGAAACTACTCGAGGAGTGTATCTTCTTCCCGGATTGAAGATGTACACTCTTCCATAAAGCCACTTAGAAGGAGGTAAACCGTCCTTCACGCACTAAACACATCTCCTATTTTCAATTTGGGATTTTTACATTCATTTATATCATTTGAAAAGAAATGGGTCAGTATCGAGACCATCTATTCCACAAAAACACTGCAAACATTTTTTGTGTAGTTGCCAACGACGCTAAAGTGAGCTTTTGATTATTTTCATAAATGTGATCAGGGCTGTTAACATGGCTCGCCAAACAAAAAATGGACAGGTGTCAAAGGTAATGAAGTGTTGGGTTGATCCTAGTACTGAAAGTGGTTTCGCGAATTGAGACATGCTTCGATTTGCGCCTAGAACCGTAGACAATCTTCGTATGTAAAGGTTAGGAGTAGCTATAGCTATGCCGTTAGATGGTGTGATTGGGGCTTTTATTCCTGCTACCTAATCCACCGACATTTGGGGCATTACGGCGGAATGAAAAGTGCCATTCTGTACCATGGATTTGGCCAGTAGTAACGCTGCCCCCCGATTTCCGTTGCGATAGAGACTTTTCGTAGTGAAAATAAGTTTCAAGCTCGCGCGAGGACCCGATCAAAATTAGTGCCTTGTCGCTCCCCAAGATTGCAGCGACCTCTCGGGCCGACGAAATACGCTTAAAAAGCAAGCTAAAAAATCTTCTGTCGTGAGGTCGAAACGGCTCAATGTGAACCGCTCGGTGGACCAGAAACAAATAGGCAAATATACCCTTTATGAGATTATGGCGGCTGCCCTTTGATGGTACGTATGGCCAATGGGTCCCGCGTATTAGCGGAGTTTGCAAACGGCTTTCAGGTGTGACCCGGCACAAGTGGCAACTGGCCAATTAACTGAGTTCGAAATTTGGCCGCAATTCTTGTACAAGCAATACAAGAATGAATTACTCTCGGGCTATGTTTTTTAAGTTAGTGATCCAATATTGGTTCTAACCCTTAAATTAAACAGTAACTGGACCACCGTGTTGTCTTCGCGTGAGCATCAGTAACAATAGTTTGGATTATGGAGTCTCCGTTGATAATAAATGGGATGTTTGCTGTTGTCTGGTAACGCAGGAATTCCCATTCGACCTCTACTCGTAGACAGTCCAAACTTACGAGGAATGGGTTTAGGAGATTTTATCTTGCTCTTAGTTCCGACATCATTGACTTGACAAGTTTTGTTTTTCATCGGCGAATAATGAGACTGATGCTGCGAACACAACTGATCAATGTGTCTTGAAGTGCTGTGGCCGTTAAGAATGGTTAGGTTGATACGTAGACGCATTCGGATTTTCCAAAACCGTAGGAATCTCCGGCAGGTACGCTAGAGTCCTTATTAATTTTCGCAATGATGAAAATTAAGGGTACTCTCAGCATTAGGGTTTATGACCTCCTGTGTGCTTGTGGCGTTTCTTTATTTTACAAAAGTCTCGTTTCAATCCATTTTGGACATATATGACAATGGTTTCACATATTCTATTTTATTGTTGCGTAGCCCAAGCTGGCCCACACTTCCACAATTCGTTAGAAATTAAGTTCACTTGGTTTTACACCCTCTGGACGCACAGTCAGCGGATTATCTTCGTCTTGACAAGAAGACCATTATCTGCATCTTAATTTTGTTGTTCGCGTAAGATTTCAGATGTCCGGTTTGCCACGAAGTTTTCCATCGGCTGGAGGATTCGCTTAACCATGCAAATTAGTTACATTTTGGTTTTCGTAGAGCTGTACAAGAGTAAATTAGTTTATCTGATTCTGAGAACATTGGACCTTCAACCAGCAATTGGTAAGCAAAACAGCTCCCCACAAAAATCAAGGCGAGGCACAGATTACTTGTTTACTGCGAGCTACCTTAGTTTTAGCGCTTAATAAATGAGATTCACCTGACCTAGCGCTGTAATACATCTTATTATACGACGCGAATTACGCTACGTCGATGCCATCACTAACACCATGTACTCTACCTGTATGTCACTATCTGCCCTTTGAAACCAGCGGGTATTTGGAAGCGACTCAAATTGCACAATCTTACGGTAGGCTTTCCATTTCATCACAAGTTCATTTTGTTTGGGTGTATATGGTATAACCGGTCCAGAGAGAAGTCCGGGCATTAGCCACTTAAATTTTTGTTATAAAAACCTGGCTGTGACTACACACGGGAGCTATCCACCCAAGAGGTCGTACAAACGGCAATTGCAGCGATAATTTGTCTTGTAGTTTCAGGCATCTCTGTAGGCATTTTACTAACATAGGAAGAATGTATCCTGAGCATCGATTCCAGGTTAGACCAAGAATTTAGTTACACTCTTCTTTTATTTCTCTATCCCTTTTCCTATATTTTGCCTGCCACCACTTCATCCAAATTCTTCTCTATGCTTTCCACTTTTGTAGCTAAACCACCCTTTTATAATAAGTCATCTTTGTTATATATTTCTTTTGCTCTTCTGTTTCAGCTTGACATCCGTCAGAGTCATCGATATAGAAATCGGTTTTTACTCTTCCTGATGCTAACGGGTATTTGTCTCCTTAATCTATAGCGATTTGCTGTAAAAACTTTTTTCTTTTTTTGACCGCAATAAGGTGCACAGGATGTACCAAAGTTTTTTACTCTTAAAGTCGAAAGTCTTTTATTCAGACAGCGTATCATCACGCCTACTATTCTTTGTAATCTACGTGCCTTTTGTTGGCTACTGAAATGCCGGTACATTTTGTCAATGTCAGCGTAAGACAAATGGATGCAGTTTCCATCGGATGATAACTTGACGTAGTTCCAATTGTAACGTAGGCCCCGACATTAAAGTGTCTTGAGAGAATACCATTGGCACCCGATCCGAGAAATCATTTAAATACTATACGAGTCTTCGTCGTTGCTCTTGTCTGGTCTATACCGCGTGATGGGGTGGGTTAGCCAGACTTATCATTTCTGTCTCTTTATGATATGTCTTATTGGTTCCATGTGATAATTTCTTTTTTGATCAAGAGGGGAAATTTTTTTTGATAATATCTTTTCTAATGCGATAATCGGTTTACGGCTATTTTTTCATCGGATCTCCTATTGACCAAAAATTTTTGTGTGACGGAAAGGCAATTCTCCACGTATCGACATGTCTCGTCTCTACAGGAGTAGTAGCAAAGGCCTTCACATTCTGCTTCCTAGGGAGTGAAGACTTTCTCGTGCACCATGTTTGGCTCGGCTTCTAATTCCCCACAATTGTTTCAGTAATTGTTTTTCTTATTAGCTTGGCATGGATTGCTACAACATGTGTGACAGTTCCTAATTTTGCGTTATTGTTTGCTTGACCCGACATACCCATCCAAGGTAAGTATTTTGGGGCGGATCATTACAAAATGGTCGGGTGGCTTCTTTAAACCTGTTTTAGAATGCTACAGTAACTTCAGTCCTAATAAGAGTCGATCTTTTGGGAGATTGTACTGTGGATCTGCCAGATCAATTTGACCCAGACTCTGCCCAAAAAGGTTAAAACGAATTTCTTTTGGTAAACAGAAGTGACTATTTTTAAAACGTGAGCGTGTACTTGCAATTGGAATGAAGTATCATGAAGTGACTGTTATATTAACCTTACTACATACTTGTAGTAAGCCACCTGACCTCCACCCACACAGAGAGGCAACTCTTGCATTAATTTGTACTAATCCTGAAATTTGCACCGAGGCTTCAGATATAAAGACGCTTGTGATCCTTGATCAAGCACAGCTCCAGATCTGAGGGCTTCCGTTTTTGGATTCAGCCTTAATCAGGCTGCTGTAAGCTAAAAGTTGCGTAAGTGTCTATGTCGTCGCAAATACTAATTATACCCATTAGTGACCTCATACGTCAGGTTTGACGGATTCCGGGTAAGTTCCTCTTGTTCATTTTCAGTTGGCATCGATTCATCCATATCTGTTCCGCAACTTCACGTTATACGAATGCTTTGCCATGAAGAAAAAAAAGTGTTGTGATGCTTTTCTTACAAATAGGCATGTTCGTTGGTTACACCGGCATGTGTTTTCCGGTGATTACTGACAAGACAATTATAGCAAAGTCCTAATGACTTAACAATATCTGACGTAAGTGTACATTTTCCTTGGCAATTTACCACAGGACCATAAAACTGTGACTTTCGGTGCAGTGAGGACATCTAAATCTGAAGCGGAATGTAAAGACTTAGTGTGGTAAGCGGTTGGTGTTAATTTAGTTTATTTTTTGAAGGTTCCATACAATTCTAAGGCGCGGGAAAACGACTTTCTAAAACGTCTTTAAATGAGTTAAGGGTAGGTAAATCTTATTTAAAAAATTAGCATGCTAATTCCCATTGTTACGAAGATGGTCAGCGTCCAACTTCAAGTGGTAAATATATTATACAATAGGGTCCCATGAATCAACATTAAACCTAAATTTGACAAATCATGCATACATATGAGGTAGTAATCGAGAGATCTTTAAACCCTGGCGATTCATGGTTCTTACCCGTTTGAGGCGAAAAAACGCTTAAAGATGCAATTACACAATATATCGCTGGATTATAATCGATTCTCTATCAAATCCCAAAATTTTCTAATTGGCTTGTAATGGGGATTATGTTTTATTAATTGTTCTGCCTCCCTTGAAGTTGAGTTTTTAAATAATTGTAACCGCTGTACATCATCCAGGACTTGGATTATTATGCACTAAAGAAACAAAAGATCTCGGAAACGAGAAATATTCTGAATATTTGCCACTAAAAAACGGGGAGGATATTGTGGAAGTCTAACATTAACTTTTGGGTTTGAACTTAGAATGAGACTTTCGGATACAGTACTGTTTTAGTAGCTTTTTAGTTCGTCTATAATCTAAAACAACTATTAACTTTTTCATAAAAATCGTGGAAAGATAATCGAGCCTTTAATTTATCTCTAGGTAACATTACAATTTTTGAGATGAGTGTCCGTAAATCTATTTCCACTGTTTTTCTAAAGTTTCTAATCGTTGTTTCCCCATAGGCTTCTGTAGTCGACTTTGGAGTTTTTTAAAGTTGTAAAAGCTTTACACATGGTAATTATTAACGTCGATTTGTAATGGCTAAGATTCCATTGCAAAAAATTATATAAATTTAACAACGCTTAACCGATAAAATTTAACAATAAAGAACGTCGTAAATCCAGATTTCGTCAACTTAAAGTTGTAACCCACTAAAATCAATAAAGTTTTACTATGTCTCACACCATGTAATGTTGCAATTTTCTAAGTTTGAATTTATTCTATGCCAAGGTTCCAAATTTTTAAGTGTTTTACAGTTGTGCACTTGTAACATTTTGGACATAGGTTTCCCGTCCTCGTTTTTGAGAAATATTCTAAGTCTTCCGTTAATCACTTTTTTAAATTGCAGTTCAAGATTTCAAGTAATTTCTAAGTTAATATGCACTTTTTGGAAGGTTTAACTTTAGCGTAACCAGTTTATTTGCACTTACCACTTTTATCACCAGACTGCGCTGCCGCTGCTCTGTAGTTTTTTTTTAGATGGACCAGCCCGGTGCGCCACCTCGCCAGTATTGCGCTTTTGACTACGCCACCCGGTTTGTATTGTAGTTCCTCGTATGTTGGGGACGTTTGTCAGGGGACGCCACTGTCGTGGGTTGGTTGTATATTCCTCCACTTGTAAATTTTTATTGAGGTTTAAATGGACTGGATGGAGCTTGTCGTTGTACCAAGGTTTCCTTTCAAAAAAAACGACCGGCTCTAAGGACCAGTTGTTGATGTATCCACACAAAGCCAAGGGACTGCCGCCTAGATGTGCAGGCTAAAATGCAAACACCCGACTTCCCGAACGTATCGATGTTTATTTTTTCAATATTAAGACTACTACCTTTAACCCAACCAAACGATAGCGTGATGCAATGTTCCCACAACGGACATATAGTTACAAAATAGTAAAATAAAATATTAATCATAGTAAATTAAACCGAAGCAAATTATAAAAAAAAAAAATTAACGAAACGGTTGGACATAGATTATTTTTCGGTATCTGGGAAAGTAAGGTTTTAAAACATATTTTTCAAATTTATGTATATTTTTATATATATACATGCATCTATTAAAAATCATCAATCAACTATTAGTTTATACTTTTTACCAAACAAATATTGATTTTTAATAACTGCATTTTACTAATATAATTTTATAAGAGGTCCTTTTGATTTTTTTTGTATGTTAACTAATATAATGGTAACGTATGTTAGTGAGTGTTTTTGATTATTAACGTTTTATTACTTTCACATGTTGTATTACTATTATTTATTTTGGTATTTTTATTTTGCATGCATATACATAATTTTTTTCTTTATAAAATAGTTTAACATATTAAGTTAGTCTTTAAGGGTCGTGTATAGTGTACGCCGTAGCCTTTAAGTGTGTGTATTTGTGTATAATTACTTACGATTGGATGGTAAAATGCTAGTATAGTATATAATAGTATAATAATTAAACAGTATTTAAGCTTCTTAAATAAATAAATTCGTAGACCGTCGTGGCGCAGAGACGTAGCGTTTGCCTGTAACGCGACGGTTTGTGGGTTCGATTCCCACTCGGGGAGGATGGATTTTCTATTTCCATTTTCTTCGCTCTGGAAACTAGGCAAAGCGCGGCGTTGAGTTCCGCCACTCAATGCCTCAAAAACGACGGAAAGCGGGGACGGCGAAAGCAGGAACTCAGCTCTTCACACTAGGTTCGTATTTTTTTTTTTTGGTCGGGTTGGAAAAACCTCATGGAGTCCCTTCATCCTTCGGGAAAGGCGAAGGGGACTGTCAGACTCTTACTGACTCAAATTCAAATTCAAATTCAAATAATTTTATTCAAAATGAGAATACATGATTCATTTTTTGAACGTCAAAACCACTACCACCGGTTCGCTAAAGTTAATGTCTCAGACCTGAGAAGAACCGGCGCAAGAAACTCAGCGGGACTTTTCTTTTTTTTTTTTTAAATAGTCAATATTTTTACATTAATTCATTTTGATAATGACACATTTGAAACAGACTAAAAACCAACCCGTGTTTCTCATGTACCCATATGCGGAGGGGCGGGTATCGCCGAAGCATTCGTCGCCATCCCTCCGCGGGTATTGGCCCGCCAGATGGTCAGCCAGGCCCCGTCACCCACTGCAGCAGTCCCCCGGCTGCAGAACTTTACTATTAGGTGCGCGGAATCACGACACCATCATATCGAGGCCTGCCACTGATCGGACGACAAGACGCCCCAAGTCTGCCGTCCACAGGCCGCGTCCTACGGTGGCCGAAAGTCGGCCACCCTACGACGCCCAGTGCGTCTGACGCGGGAAGGTAGAGAAGACGTAGCCCCTCTCTCCCTTTCCGCCGCCTCCTTTGCGAGCATCACGGCTTCACAAAAGGTAGCGACAGTACTCCACCCTGATTCACTCCCGACCATAGTAGACACCACAGCTGGAAGCGAGAGGCTTCCCACAGCTCTTACGGCCGCGACTAAATCACAGCGCTGCTCGGCCCAAGCTGGGCACTCTGCCAACGTATGTAGCGCAGTACCGTCACAGCAATCATCACAATGGTGACACTGGGACGTCGGCTCTCGGCCTATGTGACACAGGTACTTCCCGAAACATCCGTGTCCGGTAAGCACCTGTGTCAGCCGGAAGCTGAGAGCGCCGTGGCTCCTATTGAGCCAATCGTCTAGAATGGGCCTTACCGCCGCTACAGCGACATGCCCCGCCGTAGGTTGTGCCAAGCGCATCTTCCACTCTGCCACTAGGACTTGGCCCTGCGTGCCTCAACCTGTTGAAGCACAAGGCGCTGACCCCGCTCGACCGCCTCCACCCGCCACCAATAGAGCGACGCGAGAAGCTTTGCTTCGAGATCCCAGGGTGGGGATCCGGCTAGAAGGCTCGCTGCCTCAAAGGAGATTGTACGGTATCCCCTTATAACCCTGACAGATATCACGCGCTGCGGCCTTCGCAGTGCGGCGATGTTGCGGGCTGTCATGGCGTCCGCCCACACTGGCGCAGCGTATAGCGCCATTGATCGTACAACCCTCATGTGAAGCCTCCTACTGGCGGAGTTGGGTCCCCCCAGGTTGGGCAGCAAGCGTGATAGAGCAGAAGCGGCGCCTAACAGCCGAGGGGAGAGCTGTGTAAAGTGCGCCCCGAAGTTCTTACGACTGTCGAGGACGAGTCCAAGGTATTTCATCGTCGTCTTAACAGCGATTGAGACGCCTCCTACTATAATGCTATATATATGCCGGATTCTACCCACGACATGTGCACACTAGGTTCGTATGGTTCCTGCAGTTCCCTCTGCCTACCATGTGCGGGATAAAACGTGAAGCTAAAAAAAAAATCTGCGAGAGAGAATGCTATTTTTATCGAATATTTCTATGAATTTTAATGTCTTAGTCCACATTAAGGATAGAATTTCTATCCTTTTTATTCCATTCTACACCAGCCTTTTCATTTCTACGACTCGTGTGACACACTAGTATCTTGTATCCGCCTCATGATGACATACGTGAGTGTAGTGTTCGCACACACTAACACAGATCTCCTTAAGAAAGTACAGAATAAGTTTCTAAGAATAGCATCCTATGGTACGTTCGCAAAGTAGACCTCCATAAAGACTTCGAATCGGAATCGATCAAAGAGTTCTGCAAAGGCTTAGCCAAGCGCTACTACGAGGGCACAGACTCTCACCCCAACCCCCTACTCGTCGAAGCGTCTAAGTAGGCTCCCCATCCTAACAAACTACTTCGATGCAATCGAAGCGTTCTTCTAGACCCCAATGACTCGACGCGGCCCCTCACTCACAACGGCAGGTCCGCGCCTCGGCGCGGCGGGGCCAGTCGGTCTTTGACCGCCCTACATACCTTCTTCTGAGCAGCCATTAACGCTTATTTTATTCTCTGGGGACGAGATACACTTCCGGATCCGGATCTACGATTGATCTCACTATCCACAAACGATCCTGTTCCGGTTTTCCTCGAACAACCAGAGGTCCTGTCTGAAGCCTGTGGGTTTGATCACCTCCCCGTCATCTTTGCCATACGGGGAAAGCCAGATGTCGCAGGGTGACCCCCTCTCCGAGGACTGATCTGCTGGCCTCGTTTTAAAGCCCTCGTCATTCAGCTGATACCACCACATGAAGAACCTCTTGTTGATCCGCCTAACCGCCTAATCGACCGCATAATCGACCGCCTAATCGACCGACTTGAGGCGGTGATCACAGCGACGATCCAGACCGTCCTCTGTGATGCTACTATTCCACCCAATCCGACTTACCCCAACTCTATGGACAGACCCGCGAGCCTGCCACTAAGACCAAAATCAACGGCTTGGTGGAGCAATAACTTAAATAGATTTGAGCAAGAACACAGCAACCGTGAACAATGGTCGAGACGTTCGAATATAGAAATTTATGGTATACCTGAAAAGAAAGGTGAAAACTTAATTGATACACTTCAGAGTATTGCGCGACAGATGGATTTCCCTCTGAAATGATTATGATTTGGATTTTATAACTCGGGTAGCCCCAAAGAATAATACTTCTAAAAAACCTAAGCCGTTTGATTGTTGTTCGTTTTTTAGCCCTCTATAGAAAGGATGATTTTTTGAGTAAAGCTAGTGTACGAATACATATATAGTTTAATAGTATAATAATAGATGGCGCTAGTGTATACTTAAATCACATTAATATTAAGTTCTTTAAAAGGTATTAGGATAATGCTATTTGATTAATGTGTTAATTCGCTCGGATGATAACAGATGGCGTTACTAGTAGATTAAATCAAGCTAACGTTGTGTGGGACCAACATTACCACACGCAGCGTCCATACATAAAATATAGCATATGACCGTCGTGAGCCGAAAGCGCGGGATAAATAAAACGAAGAAGCACGAACGCCGATTTTTATATGAACGCAACAGGCGTATATTTATATGGCACCCCCCGCGGCGACGGTGCGCCCCTCACCTCTTGTACAATTTCATAGAAATAGTTATTATTTTACACACTCACTCGCCATTGGTAGAAAAACCAATGTTTTGATTTGTTAAAAATTTTCCAAAAGATTTTTATTTTTAATGTAGCCCTTTTCATTGGTAAGCTAATAATTAAATTATAACTCACATTATAATCCAATTTCATTGGTTATAATGTAAGATCTTTCATTGGAGACGAATTTCTGTAAATATTGTTTATTTATAATTGTCATTTTTGTATTTATACCTGTGAATTTTTAAATTAAATCATTCCACCTGAAGCATCAACAAGTCTCTTATTATACTCAAGAAAAACCTCAGAAATAGTTAGGGAAGAAGCAATCTCCTACAGTGGTGACCTACCGACGCTGAGAAAATGGATCAAGATACTGCTGCTCAAGACCCCAAACCTCTAGCCGAGGTAGACCTCGCAGCTATCTCCGTACAGTCACGAATACTACCGTTCTGGAGGGACTTTTCACGAGCCTGGTTCATACAATTTGAAGCTGTCGTTGACCCCCTGAAGACGTCCGATGACCAAAAGTTCCGTTACGTCCTGCAACAGCTGCAAGGCACGGACCTGCAACACGTCACTGACATCCTATACGACACGCCGGCTACTGATAAATACATCACATTAAAGAACCGCTTACTCGCCGTATATGAAAAATCCGACGTTAAGAATTTCCAGAAGCTCGTCAGCGGTTTACAGCTGGGAGACCAGAAACCCTCACAATTGCTTCGAAAGATGTGAGAACTAAGCGCCGGTATGATTACGAACGAAAGACTCCGTATCGAGTGGCTTAATCATTTACCCACTCAGATACGCGTTGTTCTATCTGTAAATACCGAGTCATCGCTCGACACACTTGCCGTCATGGCCGACAAGATGGCGGAATACTCCAAACCCGCGACAATCGCTGAGGTATCGACCGCAACAACAACGAACGACGCCTTACCAACACAAATAGCAATATTATCGCTAGAAATCAATGAAATACGCGGCCGCTCCACACATCGTCAATACCGTCGCTATCGTTCTCAGTCAAGACCACGATCTAATTAAAAAAAAAATCATCTGTGAAGCCCGGCGATGCCAATGCCGTAGAAACAAGCCTTTAAACTAGCTCCGACATCGACTACAGCGGATCTCGATGTCCCTGTTGCAAGTAACCGCCTATGTATCTACGATCACAATACTCGAGAACGTTTCCTCGTGGATACCGGCGCCGATATATCCGTATTATTAGCATCAAATTATAGAAGCAATACTAGAATCGAAAGCGCCTGCAGATTATTTGCCGCAAATAACACACCTATCAAAACGTATGGCGAAAAAACGTTAAGATTGGATTTTGGTTTACGGCCAAACTTTCTATGCACATTCATCATCGCTGACGTCAAAACATCGATCTTGGGAGCTGACTCTCTACGACACTTCAAATTACTAGTAGATCTGCATAAGAAAAAACTAATAGATAAAGTCACCGAACTTTCCGTCGATGCTATCGAAATTTCTACAGGCACTGAAAAGGAAACAAACTGTACACGTAATCGGCACAAACCAAGCCTATTACTACGTACTAAAGCAATATCCAGGTGTACTTCGACCCATGTCACTCAAACAACCTTCAAAACATAACGTCGTCCACCATATCGAGACAACTGGCCCGCCACTCTACGCCCGTCCGCGTCCGCTTCCACCGGACAAGTACAAAGCTGCAAAGACTGAGTTCGAGAATATGCTGGAAATGGGCATCTGCAAACCGTCAAACAGCCCCTGGGCGAGCCCGCTACACGTTGTAAATAAGAAGGATGGCGGCTTACGAGTCTGCGGTGACTACAGACGTTTAAACGCGGTCACACTACCCGACTGCTATCCAATACCTCGCATAAAAGACTTCACATATCAACTGCATAACAAGACAATATTCTCGAAGATCGACTTAAAAATGGCTTACTACTGGATTCCAATCGCTGAGGAAGACGCGCAGAAAACCGCGATTATAACTCCATTCGGTCTGTTTGAATTCAACTGCATGCCTTTGGACTACGTAACGCGAGTCAAACATTCCAGCGATTTATGCACGAAGTACTCCGAGGCGTCGAAAACTGCTTCTGTTTTTATTATATTCTGAAAACGAAGAAAAACACATTGAATTATTACATCAAGTATTACAACGATCAGAAAAATTTGGCGTCACACTAAAAATCGAAAAATGCGAATTCGGAAAAAATAAAATTAATTTTCTCGGTTATGAAGTCTCGGCGGACGGAATAAAACCTACTGAAGATCGCATTGAAGCCATTTCAAATTAATCCAAAACCGAAAACTGTCGTCGAGTTACGTCGCTTCCTAGGCATGTTGAATTTCTATCGAGACTGCCTACCACATCAAGCCGAACTTCAACACGAACTCAACGAATATTTGCACAATCGTAAGAAAAACCGACCGAAAACCGAAAGCCGACGTAGCCTTTGAAAACTGCCGTCAAAGCATTTTAAAAGCTACAACTTTAACTCATCCATTACCTGGTACTCAACTCAGCAACATGACTGACGCTTCAGATCACAGTCTCGGCGCCATACTACAACAGAAAGAAAACAATGTATGGAAACCGCTCGCATACTTCTCAAAAGCAATGAGTGCTACACAACGCCGCTACAGTCTGTACGATCGCGAATTACTAGCAATCTATACAGCTGTAAAACACTTCCGACGACTCATCGAGGGATGCGAAGTGACTGTGTATACCGATCACAAGCCGCTTGTTTACGCATTACATCGCCAAGCAAATAGTACCGACACTCCGAGAAGAGAACGACAACTACACTTCATTAGTCAATTCTGCTCAAACATTAAATATATACAAGGAGAAGAAAATACAGTCGCCGACGCTCTCTCACGTATAGAAGACATTCAATGTCCGACAATCATCGATTTCAATCACTTAGCCATTGATCAACATAACGACAAAGAATTAAAATCATTACGAAAACAACCTAACTTGAAATTCGCCGACGTCGTGATGCCCGGGATACAGCAGCCAATCACGTGCGAGCTGTCTACCGCGACGCGACGCCGCGACCGTACCTACCGAGCATTTACCGCTACGCAGCATTCAAAGCGCAACACGATCTATGCCACCCGAGCGTGCGGACATCAAGAAAACAAATAAGTGCAAAATACTTTTGGCCGAGCATGAACACAGATGTCGGTACATGGGCAAAGGCGTGTATTAATTGTCAACGAGCGAAAATACATCGACACGTCGTCACAGCCTTAGGCCATTTCCCACCGTCACAGCGCTTCGAACACATACACATCGACATAGTTGGACCGCTACAACCGTCGAATGATTGTCGATATCTAGTGACTATGATCGATCGCTGTACGAAGTGGCCCGAAGCAGTACCAATACAAGATATAACAGCTGAAAACGTCGCTAAAGCCTTATACGAACAATGGATCACACGTTTCGGTTGCCCGCTACGCATATCAACGGATCAAGGGCGTCATTTCGAATCCGAGCTATTCAAATCTCTTATGAAAAGATTCGGAATTACAAGAATTCGAACTACTGCATACCACCCGCAATCGAATGGTCAAATTGAGCGATGGCATCGAACCCTGAAAGCTTCACTGATGGCGCGCGAAGCTACGATACAATGGACGGACGAGTTACCCACCGTGCTACTCGGTTTACGCACAGCGTTACACAGCAATAGCAACTTTAGCCCAGCAATTATGACTTTTCAGTGACCCTCGAAGTACGATGTACGAAGAAATCCGCAGGTACGCGCAGATTAGTACCGTAAGTACTAATCTGCGCGTACCTGCGGATTTCTTCGTACATCGTACTTCGAGGGTCACTGAAAAGTAAGGACCTCGTCTCCACCGGCGGGGACGCTGTGAGTATCGTGTTCGTCTGCGAAAGTGTATAACCCTACCTACATATTTTGCGTCGTTCGCTTTAGTGATGGGGTCAGCATCGTCTGTTAATAAATCGCGGGGCCTTAGCGGGGCCCATATACGGCGCGGCTTGTTATACATATCTATGCAGGCGTTTACCACCAGCGGGTTCGGATGATTTGCTGCTTTCGCGAAATAACTACTCGAGAATTTCCTACATAACTCCTTGTCAGAGTCTAATTTAGCATCCCTATGTATGTCTACGTTGCGCATAAACCACGGCGCGCCCGTGGCCTTGCGCAAGAATTTATTCTGCAGTATCTGCAGCCTATCTAGATTTGTGTGTCCGAACACAATGCTGGCGTACGTGAAGATTGGCCTGATACACGTCGTATACAGGCGAATCTTATTTTTGAGCGACATATTGCTCTTAGCGCATATCAATGGATACAGACGGCTTGTCACTTAATTCGCTTTTTTACGAACGTACGATATGTGGGCTTTGAATGACATTCGGCTGTCTAGGACTACCCCTAGGTATTTAGCCGTGCTCGACTCGGGAATGATTTTGCCTAAGAGGCGAACGTTGGGCATGTAATCCGTCTTCTTGACGGGGAAAAACACCGAAGTGCTTTTGTCAGGATTGACTTCAATGCGCCACTTTGTGAGCCACTTACCCAGTCGGTCCAAAGCCACCTGTAGGCGGTCAGCAATGGTGACCGAGATGCGGCCGGAAGAGAATATTGCGGTGTCGTCCGCGAAAATGGCTAGGTTTGTGCCTGGGGCTTTGGGAATATCGTGGGTGTACAGATTGTACAGAAGTGTGGAAGGAATGGACCCTTGAGGGACTCCGGCTCTAATTGGCCGTTTAGAAGAGAGGGTGCCTTCGACCCTGTAGCGAAAGGTGCGTCTAGATAAGTAGTCTCGTATGGTGTGCACGAGTCTGTCTGGTACATTTGCGTGTTTCAGCTTGAAGATCAAGCCGTTGTGCCAGACTTTATCAAACGCTTCCGCGATATCTAGAAATATTGCCGCTGATGGCATTAATTTGGCTCTACCCAAAAGAAATTCCGTGAGGCGGTGGACTTGATGGACTTTTGAGTGTTGGGCTCGAAAGAACCGAGCATGAACACAGATGTCGGTACATGGGCAAAGGCGTGTATTAATTGTCAACGAGCGAAAATACATCGACACGTCGTCACAGCCTTAGGCCATTTCCCACCGTCACAGCGCTTCGAACACATACACATCGACATAGTTGGACCGCTACAACCGTCGAATGATTGTCGATATCTAGTGACTATGATCGATCGCTGTACGAAGTGGCCCGAAGCAGTACCAATACAAGATATAACAGCTGAAAACGTCGCTAAAGCCTTATACGAACAATGGATCACACGTTTCGGTTGCCCGCTACGCATATCAACGGATCAAGGGCGTCATTTCGAATCCGAGCTATTCAAATCTCTTATGAAAAGATTCGGAATTACAAGAATTCGAACTACTGCATACCACCCGCAATCGAATGGTCAAATTGAGCGATGGCATCGAACCCTGAAAGCTTCACTGATGGCGCGCGAAGCTACGATACAATGGACGGACGAGTTACCCACCGTGCTACTCGGTTTACGCACAGCGTTACACAGCAATAGCAACTTTAGCCCAGCAATTATGACTTTTCAGTGACCCTCGAAGTACGATGTACGAAGAAATCCGCAGGTACGCGCAGATTAGTACCGTAAGTACTAATCTGCGCGTACCTGCGGATTTCTTCGTACATCGTACTTCGAGGGTCACTGAAAAGTAAGGACCTCGTCTCCACCGGCGGGGACGCTGTGAGTATCGTGTTCGTCTGCGAAAGTGTATAACCCTACCTACATATTTTGCGTCGTTCGCTTTAGTGATGGGGTCAGCATCGTCTGTTAATAAATCGCGGGGCCTTAGCGGGGCCCATATACGGCGCGGCTTGTTATACATATCTACGCAGGCGTTTACCACCAGCGGGTTCGGATGATTTGCTGCTTTCGCGAAATAACTACTCGAGAATTTCCTACATAACTCCTTGTCCGAGTCTAATTTAGCATCCCTATGTATGTCTACGTTGCGCATAAACCACGGCGCGCCCGTGGCCTTGCGCAAGAATTTATTCTGCAGTATCTGCAGCCTATCTAGATTTGTGTGTCCGAACACAATGCTGGCGTACGTGAAGATTGGCCTGATACACGTCGTATACAGGCGAATCTTATTTTTGAGCGACATATTGCTCTTAGCGCATATCAATGGATACAGACGGCTTGTCACTTAATTCGCTTTTTTACGAACGTACGATATGTGGGCTTTGAATGACATTCGGCTGTCTAGGACTACCCCTAGGTATTTAGCCGTGCTCGACTCGGGAATGATTTTGCCTAAGAGGCGAACGTTGGGCATGTAATCCGTCTTCTTGACGGGGAAATACACCGAAGTGCTTTTATCAGGATTGACTTCAATGCGCCACTTTGTGAGCCACTTACCCAGTCGGTCCAAAGCTACCTGTAGGCGGTCAGCAATGGTGACCGAGATGCGGCCGGAAGAGAATATTGCGGTGTCGTCCGCGAAAATGGCTAGGTTTGTGCCTGGGGCTTTGGGAATATCGTGGGTGTACAGATTGTACAGAAGTGGGGAAGGAATGGACCCTTGAGGGACTCCGGCTCTAATTGGCCGTTTAGAAGAGAGGGTGCCTTCGACCCTGTAGCGAAAGGTGCGTCTAGATAAGTAGTCTCGTATGGTGTGCACGAGTCTGTCTGGTACATTTGCGTGTTTCAGCTTGAAGATCAAGCCGTTGTGCCAGACTTTATCAAACGCTTCCGCGATATCTAGAAATATTGCCGCTGATGGCATTAATTTGGCTCTACCCAAAAGAAATTCCGTGAGGCGGTGGACTTGATGGACTTTTGAGTGTTGGGCTCGAAAGCCAAATTGTTCGGGCGGGATGAGATTCCTGTCCTCGACAAAGGTCTGAAGTCGTGTAAGGATAATACGCTCGTAAATCTTGCTTAAGGTGCTAAGAAGGCTGATGGGACGGTAACTGGCCGGATTAGTTGCGGCTTGCCCAACTTGTGAATGCCGATGACAATCGCCTCTTTCCATTGGTCAGGGAACGTGCACTCCTTTTTTTTTTTTTTTTTTGTCGCTGGGAAAAAATGCCATTACGCATCCCCTTCCCGTCGGGGGACGGGAGAGGGGTATGTGGGACTCCCGGTAAAGGCGTTCCCGGTATACCCACTAAAAATACCCAGCGGCGCTCCGACCTCACCTGCGTGGAGAGGGCCTGGGAGTCCATAGCGTCCAGGCCCCCGCCGGTGACTGCCCGCCCTACGGCAGGCCCCTCAGACCCCCCCTAGTGGGGAGGGGTCGTTACAATGGTCGGAGTACACGACCATTGTGGCCCGACGAGTGGGGTGATCCTGGAAATGCAGGCGATGGCGCCCCCGCGCCTGTCGCCTGCGGATCATCCCAGGGGCGGAGGGCGACGGACGTTGTGTCCGCCGTCTTCTGCCCCTTCTTCGTCTGCGGAGCGGCGCCGCGAGAGGGTCATCCTCCCGCGTGCGCTCCGCCGCCTCCTTCTGTGACATTACGTCCTCACAGAAGGAGGCTACCGCCGCCCATGCCTCCTCCCCGCTCAGCATGGCGGCGACCACGCTGGGGAGCGTAAGGTCGGCCCCGACGACTGCCACCAGGGCGCGGCGAGGTTCGGCCCACGATGGGCACACCTCCAAGGTGTGCTCCGCCGTGTCCACCGCCGCCCCGCAGTGGTGGCACGCTGGAGACTCCTACCTCCCGATCCGGTGCAGGTACGATCCGAAGCAACCATGCCCGGACAGCACCTGCACAAGACGCAGGGAGAGGGAGCCATGCCGCCGATCGAGCCAATCGCCCAAGACGGGCCCGATGGCGTCTAGCAGCCGACGACCGAACGCCGCGGAGGTGAGGTCCTCTGCCCCCTGCCGAGTGACGGCGTCCCTCAGCTCCCGGCGGATTTCCTCCCGCTCCCCCGGATCCGGACGACGGTTCAGTGCCCTCTGACCCGCCGTCCACTCGTACATTCTGGCGAGCACCCAAGCCTCCAGCTCCCAAGGATGGGTGCCCGCCAGAACGCACGCCGCCGCAAAACTCACTGTGCGGTACGCCCTAGCCACCCGCTGTGCAATGGCCCTTTGTGGCCTGCGGATGGCAGCGGCGTTCTCCCTTCGGCACAGTGAGTCCGCCCATATGGGAGCCCCGTACAGGGCCATACTTTTCAGTATGCCGGCGTATAGACGCCGGCATCGATCGCCGGGACTCCCAACGTTCGGGAGGAGCCACGAGAGGGCGCCTGCTGTTTTCAGCAGGCGCGTCGACAGCCCGGCGAAGTGAGCGCCGAAGCGCCACTTGCTGTCGAGCACCAGGCCCAGATATTTCATCTGGGCCTGCACCTCAACGCGGGCACCCTCAACGAGGGAACGTGCACTCCTGGAGGAGCGTATTAAAGATAGCTACGAGCAGCATTAGAAAGTGTAATGGTAATATTTTCAGGATCTTGTTCGTGATGCGATCGGATCCAGGGGCTTTTTTCGAATTAAGACCCTTTATAATGTCCGTGACTTCGTCCACGGACGTCGGACGCGTCGGTACGCCCACTGGTGGTATCGGCGCCCAATTCTCTACTTGTGTGTCCACCATCGCGACGTGGGTGGGATCACACGGTTGCTCTGACGGAGAGCATTGTGCTTCTAGAGTGTCCGCTAAGCATTCGGCCTTCGCGAGGTCATCTGAGGCTAGTGTACCGTCTAGGCGTAATAAAGGGGGCATTTGGACGACCGTGTCGTTCTTAAAACTTCTACTGAGTTGCCAGAACGCGTTTTGAGAGGGCGTAATGGATGTTAATTTGTGCTCCCAGTTATCGTCTGTGAGTTCCTCGAACCAGGCTCGAACCTGTCTTTGGAGTCTCCACAGTTCCCTACGATTGTCTGGGGATGGGAATGCGTCATGTGCCCTAGTGGCTAGATTTTTGCGCCTTATAAGTTTTCTTAGATCTCGCGGGATCTTTAATCGTCCGTCAGGAGTGACGTTTATTCGACGTTGAGTCGAATCTGTCAGGTACGTCGGGTGAGGGATCCGATTCAGGGATGCCAAGGCGATCCGAGAATTTTCTCCAGTCTGTCGTTTTGGGTTTTAAAGTGGTCGTGGGGCAGTCAGGCCCCAGTTTCACAATAACCGGTCTTTGATCAGAGTCTAGCTCCGCTAGAACTTCGATAGAGCGCACTCTAAGGGCGACGCCCTGTAGGATGGCTAAATCGAGAATATCGGGGCGGCCTCTCGGCCCAAATCTTGTAGGAGTTGAAGGGGTGAGAATTTCAAAATTAGATGTGGTAAGACTCAAGATCGCGGCGAGCGCGATCCCTGCACTGTTTGTTGAATTACAGTTCCACGTGGTATGTTTACTATTGAAGTCCCCGGCCAGAAGGACCGAGTCCCCCATGTCAAAGAGAGCTTTGAGGTCTGCTTCTAGCATTCCCTTATTGGGAGAAAGGTAACAGGAGGCTACAATGATGGGAGAGTGTCCAGTCATGTGTACCTGACAGACCGATGCTTCGATGTTGGTGAGCGTCGGCGGCGGGTCTAGTGGAATGACGTGAAGCGTCTTTTTATAAAAGATGACGGTTCCCCCTTTGGGTCCGTCCCTGTCGTTGCGTATGGTACGGTAATTTGCAATTTTAGGGTCCCTATTACTATTTCTGAGGAATGTTTCTTGAACTAAGAAAATGTCTAGTTGTCTGTTTAGTGTCACAAAGTCTCGGACTAGCCCCATGTGATTGCTAAGGCCGTTTGCATTAAAAAAAGCCTAAACTAAGGGAACACGGCTTGACTCGCGCGAGTCTTACGTCGGGAGGATTGATGCTATTGCTGACCGCCATTAAAATAGCTTAGATCGTTCGTACGCTTGGTAGCGCATTACTTGCGCGGCGAGGCGCCTATGTCAGCTGATAAGCTTAAAACGCTCTTGTGAAGCGCCGTCCGTGTTTCTTAGGCCACCGGCGAAGGCCTGAATTTCTGCTAAGTCGAATATAGCAAAAAAGTCGAACGTTAGTCCGATGTCGCTCTCAAAACCATCTTCGTTATGTTGTGCGAAGTTCATTTTTGGCTCCGGTAGCCTTGGCGGAATGGTAGGGGCAGTCCTGGCCGCGAGCCTAGGATCTTGCCTTCTTGGTGCCTGAGGGGCCTGTGTCGCCTGAGGAGCTTGGTTAGCCTGAGGGGCTTGTGTCGCCTGAAGGGCCTGCGTCGCCTGAGGGGCTTGAGTCGCCTGAGGGGCGTGAGTCGCCTGAGGGGGAGAGATACCTTTTTCGTACCCATGCGTTCGTCGTTGGGAATGGGGCGGGCCTGTATGCGTCGACAGGCCGTGGCTGAGAATTGTCGCGCTCTGGACGGGAGGGCATCGAAGCCCTATGCGTCCTTCCGCCCGTCCCGCCGACCAAGCGTGGCGCTCGGGGGCATCCGCGGTAGTTTGCGGGGTTTCCCTGAGCGCCGCACAGGGTGCAGCTGGGAGGGACTTCTGGGTCTCGGACCTTGCGCGGACAATCAGATGTGGCGTGCTGTTCCAAGCACTTCACACATCGCGGTTTCGCGTGACAGTTTTTAGTCAAGTGACCATAGTATTGGCAGTTGTGACACTGCATGGGTATGCTCCGAGCCCATGGTTTCCCGAATCTTATTCCCGAGAGTTGGCAAACCGACCTTAGATTAAAAATCTTTTTGCCCTCGGGTGTCCGGTCCAGAACTACCACTATCATGTCGTATACGACTTTGGTAAATCAAATCAAAATCAAAAATCATTTATTCATATATGTATCACAGATACGCTTATGCACGTCAATATTTATCTACTACCATTTCGGAAAGGTACTTTGTCATGGAGGAAATGAAATGGCGAAAGAAACTCCTCAGCACATCTTTTAAATAAAAAAAACAATGTTACATAGTACAAAATGTATTACAAGTATCGCCTAGCCTGAGCGGAACCGGTTGCAGAACTGATTAACTCCACGCCTCTTTGTCATTGATATAATCATCAACCCTATAATAACCTTTGCTAATAAGTTGTGCTTTTGCCCGTTTTTTAAACAGTTCTATTGGCAAGTCGCGTATCAATTTCGGAATTTTATTAAAAAAAATCACGCTAAGCCCTATAAAAGATCGTTGAACTTTAGTCAGACGATACGAAGACGTAATTAATTGATGCCTCCGCCGAGTTGAGCGATTATGAATATTAATATGAAGCGTGTACATACGTATTTTTTTTTTATAAAGACTATATTATTATAGATATACTGAGACGCAACTGTGAGTATACCCATTTTCTTTAAATTTTTCCCGTAATGAGTCCCGTGACTTCAATTTATAAATAGCCCTAATAGCTCTTTTCTGTAATATAAAGATTTGATCTACACTGCACGCTTTACCCCACAGTAAGATGCCATAAGACATAATACTGTGAAAGTATGCAAAGTAAACAAGCCTAGCAGTATCGACGTTAGTATATTCTCTAATTTTTCTAATTGCATAAACAGCTCTGCTCAGTTTATTCGCGAAGGCTGCTATATGAGCACCCCATTTAAGTTTACTATCTAGGGTCACTCCCAAAAAAACTGTGGTTTCTTCGATATTTAATTTTTCGTTATTTAATTTTAAATTTATATGCATTTTCTTAACGTTTGGTAACGCAAACTCTATACATTTAGTTTTTTTAGGATCTGAAAGTAAATTATTTATAGTGAACCACTGAGACACATGAGAAAGAGCACTGTTGACGTCGTCAAAATTATTTTTATTCCGATTAGTTTTAAATATTAACGATGTGTCATCAGCAAACAGTACAATATCTGCATGGTTCTTCACATAATACGGTAAATCATTTATATATACTAGAAAAAGAAAAGGGCCCAGGATTGACCCCTGCGGTACACCCATCACAGCCGGGGACCCCAAAGAATTTGTACCATTGACACTAACTTTTTGAATTCTATTTTTTAAGTAAGACTCGATTAAACTAAGAGCAGCGGTGTTTACACCATAATGACTAAGTTTTAAAAGCAAAGTTTTGTGCTCAACACAATCAAATGCTTTTGATAAGTCACAGAATACACCAATAGCATTCTGTGAAGCTTCCCAGGCTTCATAGATATGTTGTAAGAGCCTAGCTCCTGCATCAGTTGTACTACGACCTTTAGTAAACCCGTATTGTTCGGGATGCAATAATTTATTATCATTAAAGTGCATAAGCATTTGGTTCAATATTATCTTTTCAAAAATTTTGCTCAAAGCGGGTAATATAGAAACTGGTCTGTAATTATTAACATCTAATTTATCACCAGATTTAAATAGTGGTACTACTTTGCTGCATTTCATTAGATCGGGGAATATTCCTGAATCTATACACTGATTAAAAATAATAGCTAAACATGGAGATATAACATCTATAATATGTTTAACCACGTTTACTGAAATGCCCCATAAATCACCCGTATTTTTCATTTTAAGGGACTGAAAAACTTTAATTACTTCACCAGCATTAATATGTTTAAATTCAAAAGAAACTTTGCATTTACTGACGTTACTGTTCAATAGAACAAGTGCTTATATCGAGGAAGAGGCGAGGTTACTTGTTAAATTAATAGGGATATTACAAAAATTATTTTCAAAAACGTTTGCGACTTCCCTATCTGCGTTAATTTTATATCCATTACTTAATATTTCATACCTCAGGTCACGGGACTTAGCTTTATCGGTCACACTACTTATAATATTCCAGGTTGTTTGAATTTTATTTTCAGAATTTACAATTTTGTTTTTAAAATATATTGATTTCGCTTGCCCGCAAACTATTTTAAAAATTTTAGAGTATTTTTTTACATATTCTATTCGGGAGAAAAATTGTATTGCTTTTCTTCATAAAGCTCAAATAATTTATTCCGGCTCTTAAAAATACCCGCGGTAGCTCAATCACTAAATTTTGTTATTTTATTTCTGTCAACGGTCCTAACCTTAAATACTTTATTAAATTCATTTTTATTATTCTTAAATAATGAATTATATAATTTAATAAAGACGAGTCGGGAATTTGTGTACAAACATTATTTTTAAAAGTTAATAATTTATGTTTAGTTATTGGTCTGTACTTTATCAGTTATGCACCGAAATTCTTTGCCTGCAGTGGTCTGAACTTAATTTACTAAAAATTTCTTTATCTAAAACCTCACAATTGCAAAATATATTATCTATACAAGTAGCAGAGTTTACAGTTTTTCTAGTGGATTCAAGAAACAATGGCTTTAAATTATAACACTTAAACAAGCCGAGTAACCTAGAGACATGCGATGATTGTACTAAAATATCAACGTTAAAATCACCGCATATTATTAAATATTTTTGTGACACACACAATTGTTTGAGGACATCATCTAATGTTTCCTCAAACAAGCAAAATTCCCCCGAGGGGGGCCGGTACACGCAGACTATGATAAACCGCTCCAGTTCCACACAGGCCAGTTCGATAGTGCGCTCAATAGAGAGACTAACAATGTCCCTTCGGTTTTTACAAGGTGAATTATTGTGCACTAATATGAGTGATCCACCATGAATTGCACTCTCTCTATGCGAGTTAAACATGCGGTGTACCGCGCGAATTGGGAGGCTATGGGACTTAAGGTGCCTTTCTATGGTTTCGAATTTATATGAACGCAACAGGCGTATATTTATATGGCACCCCCCGTGGCGACGGTGCGCCCCTCACCTCTTGTACAATTTCATAGAAATAGTTATTATTTTACACACTCACTCGCCATTGGTAGAAAAACCAATGTTTTGATTTGTTAAAAATTTTCCAAAAGATTTTTATTTTTAATGTAGCCCTTTTCATTGGTAAACTAATAATTAAATTATAACTCACATTATAATCCAGTTTCATTGGTTATAATGTACCTTTCATTGGAGACGAATTTCTGTAAATATTGTTTATTGGTTATTTATAATTGTCATTTTTGTATATATACCTGTGAATTTTTAAATTAAATCATTCCACCTGAAGCATCAACAAGTCTCTTATTATACTCAAGAAAAACCTCAGAAATAGTTAGGGAAGAAGCAATCCCCTACAGTTGTGTCGACAGAAAAACTGTATATTCGGTAACAAAATTTAATAAACAAATCCTTTCGAAAAAACAAGTACTGTGTTTTACTCGAGTCTAATAATGCCCTAGTAAGAAGTATAAGTGAGTTTAAAGTGCTACATGGTCCTACGAGCCGGATTATCAGTGAGTAAGTCATATTCTACCAGTGAACTACATGTCAGTGTGCTCGCGGTAGTATTTTTGAACGTCACGACTTGCGGACGGTGGATCGCTGTTGCAAACGCAAGTCGCAGGAGCCGATCGAAGCAGTGAAGAGCTTCGAGTCAGCTTTAAACAGTATCTTCAAGTGAAGGCGCAGTTAGGACACGGTGGGCGGTGGACACCCGCAGTACTGGTCGAGGCTACGAGGAGCATCAGGCCAGCCTGTTGAAGACCCTGTCTGAAACAGGGTCTTCGACGGAAGGCGCAGTCAGGGTGACAAGGAGTACTGGAAAACTCCCAGTCGTGAAAGCTGGGAATCTAAGGTACTGCGTGGTTCAGTGAAGTTTTCGTGAGTGCATTTTCAAAGAAAAATTTCTATTTGAAATATTACTTATAAAACTTATATTTAAAAAAAAAAGTAAGTAGTTATTATTATAATTAGTAAAAAATGGATTCTATAATTAATTATCAGGATGATTTGCGTTCGCGTATACGTAGGGCTAGAATAAACTTTAAAAAGTCGCCAAAAGAGCGCATAACCAAAGAATATGTACAAAATAAATTAGAGATTATTGATGAATTATGGCACGAATTTCTGTGAGGCCACAAAGAGTTGATGCGTAATTACAAACAAAAAGAATTAAACGAATCTAGCTATATAATTAACGAAATGTACGACAAAACAGAAGAGATGTATATAGATTATTTAAAGTTTATTTAAAATTTATTTAAAGTTAATTTTAATTCACTTTTGTGTATTAAAATTAACTTTAAATAAATGTTCAAGCTCAGAAATTTCCAATGTCGAAACCATTGTTAAGAGCGTTGATAACAACATGAAATATCCTAAAATTAACATACCTAAATTTTCAGGCAATTACAGTGAATGGACCACGTTTGAGCAGATGTTCACGTCACTAGTAATCAATAATAATTCATTTGACGATATACAAAAAATTCATTATTTAAAAAGTTATCTTGTAGGAGACGCTGAACAATTGCTTAGACATGTTCCAATAGAACAGGGTAATTTTGATCGTTGTGGGCAATTATTACAAGAAAGGTAAATTAAGTACGGTGGCAGCGGAGGCTCCAAAAAAAACCAAATCTTTAAACTTATTTATTAAAAAAAATATTACATTCTAACTTATAACTAAAAAGGTGACTACTTGCTCGATGCTAGAGACAAGAGTGTCTTATAATTGAAATTACTTATTAATATATAGTTGAAATTATATTAATTAAAAGAATACATTGAAAATGCCTTTGAGTGTTAAATTACTTGCCGCTATTATTCTTAGATCTGATACAATAGTGAACAAGTTATGTGGAGCCTGATTAATTGAAATTATATTAAAAAGAATACATAGAAAATGCCTTTAAGTGTTAAATTACATGCCGCTAAAATTCTCCGATCTAATGTAATATTGAACAAATTATGTGGAGCCTGACTAAGCGATCCCAGGGTAGTGTGGGTACGTAACACCTCCCTCCTGAAGAACAGCACCTATTCAGCGTCCTTGAATCTTGAATAGTGCTGGAGAATTTGTTCCACTGGATCTGGAGTCCTAGCTTCCTCCTTGGTTATCCTTTTCGGTTGATCATATTTTCCAATTTTCTTCATAATTTTTAAAAGTATATAGAAAATACTTATTACAGTTGCCATTAAAATAATTCCATATAGTGGAATCGTTATGTGATAAAATCTATAGGGTGTTGTAGATATTTTTGAAATAGCTTGTTGTGCAGAGATTTTTCTATTTGCTTCGTGGATGTCGGTCAAATTTATTGAATGTTTTATGAATGAGTTTCAGTGTTACTTCAGGATTTTTTTAATGTCAAATTAATACTAGACAAGTCAATAATAATTCTTGAAGGTAAATTGCTTGTTGTACGCAGATGATGCAATGCTTATTGCATTATCGGAAAGCAAGTTGCAGGCATTGGTCACCATTTTTGTATAGAACATCCTAGTGGTAGTATTACGAGATGACTTCCTTGAATTTTCAAGTATTTCTGTTGGTTGCATGATAGTTTCAATCTGGTTGGCTGGGGAATGGTGATAATATAATGTCTGTCGTCTAACTGTTCGACTGCTTTTGTAGTAAGGATATTGACGTGTAGTGACAGGAACTTTGCAGTTGCTGCGTCGTTATAAGGCGTTCGATACAATCTGGCTGTTTTTCTTGATTATAATTTATTTATGATCATATACGTATGATTCACCAATCTTCGGGCATTCAGCCTCCATGTACATAAAATCATTTTTGTGAATTGCTTTTATAAGGCTGAGGAAGGATAGGGACTTCATGATTCATTTTAGGTACAGAGGACAGGTGATGTCAGACATATTTTCTAGAATAGACAATCGGGTATTTCTAAACTAAAGGAATTTCATTTAAGTAATCTCTAAACCCATAATTCAAATTTCTTTTTTCTTATAAAATTTGAATTAAACTTGAATTTAAAGTTTAAAATTGTTTGTTCATATATGGCAACCCCGACTAGTTTTGAGTCTGGTGCCAACCCCGCGCGAGCGGTCGGTACAAGTAGTTGTCGAGAAGTAGTAAAAGGGGCACGTGAGACGGCCGACGCGAGCGCACGTCCTTCCTGAATCGATATATTAATTAGCGGTGTGATTTTCCCTCAGCCTTATTTGATTTCCCTTTTGTGTATTCCCTCTTGATATTGAACCTGACAAAGACAAACCTACAAAAGATAATAGTGCAAGTAACCCTAAGTGAAGAAGACTAATGTGAAACATTCCATGGCGGCCGTGAACAATCAGTGTTTGTGTTGTGAATTATGAAGATAAGGTACTGTACAATTTCTATTATCCTAAGACCGACTATAAAGTAAATAATTAATAAATAAGCTACCCCTCAGCACGCTTCCACAATTGCTGAACCCTACCCACTATTCAATATATATTTTTTGGTAGCAGAACGCAGTTCATTATATTCACTATATACTATATACATTTTTTGGTAGCAGAACGCAGTTCATTATATTCATTATATACTATATACATTTTCTGGTAGCAGAGCGTAGTTTTCATCCCTCTGGGCCCCCTTAATTATAGCGTGGTTTAATCCCTCTGAGTCCCCCTGATTATAGCGTAGTTTCATGCCCCTGAGTCCCTTTGATTACAGTGTTATTCTCCCGTTTTGGTATTTTGGCCCTTAATTTGGTACCTAACGCATAATTACAATATAATTTACTTGATTTCCTAACCTTTTAAAACGTGTTCGCATCGAGTTGTTTAAAAAATAATGTTATATGAAATTTTTATACATATAATATTGAATATATAATTGTGTAGGGTGAATGTATAATGTGTAAAATATATAAATAAATATTGAATATAATTTTATATATTAAATATAAAATATAATAATACACATAATATGGTTACATATATTTTATAATATTACGCCTATACGTTATTACCTATCCCGTTTTAAATTATAATTGAAGTTAGTTAAAATATTTTAATATAATTTCCTTAAAAAACGAACTTGCTTTAAAATATTATCCCTACACTTTTATTGTTACCCTTTTTTTTATTTTTATTTAAATGAAGTTTAAGCCTTAATTGTAGTCATATTGTATATCATATTATTTTGTTGTATTGCGATATAAGTAGATCGCCGACTCGACGCGTCCCTGAACGTAACTGGTTTCTTATCTCGCCAGTTGTTGTGGATTCATTGTTTAATACGAGTTTATTATTTTTTTAATATTTTAGTTGAGTTATTTGTTTACTTGATTTCTGATTTCGCCCGTTGGTAGTGGGTTCATTGTTTATTACGAGTTTATTATTTTTTTTTTTTAATATTTTAGTTGAGTTATTTGTTTACTTGATTTCTGATCTCGCCCGTTGGTAGTGGGTTCATTGTTTATCACGCGTTTATTAATTTTTAATATTTTAGTTCAGTTATTAGTTTACTTGATAATTTAAAATGGCTACTCATGATGAAACAGTAAAATGTTCCTTATATACGGAAAGCGCAGAATATAGAAAAAATATAGGTGTGGTACGCTTTGTTTCCGATTGGATTGCCGATACCTCGGAACTTCTTGGCACTTCTGAAATACCTAGATTATTAGTTAGGTTCAAGGATTTAGATTCTCATTGTAATTTATTTGTAAACGCGTCCTCAGTGCTCCTGGGTGGGTTAGACCCGGCTATCGATTACCAAGAAATTAGTTATGTAAAAAAAGAAGTGCGTTTAGTAAATAAGAAAATAGACGACCTCCGGGTGCGTCAGTTAGAGTTGTGCCCACCTGCTCCCGTAGTTGATCCTGTCATGGCCAGTACACCCGTAAGAATGAGTAGTAAAAATATTACTGAGCGAACTCCTTATAATAGATTACCTGATCTACCTATCCCTAAGTTTGATGGACGTCCTGACTCCTGGATAAGTTTTATTGATCAGTTTGACAGTGTAGTAGATTCCCAATACCATTTAACCCCCACAATGAAATTACAGTACTTGGTTGGATCCTTGGCAGATGAACCTAAGCGGTTGTTGCTACATTTAAAAAATTGAAGAAGGCAACTATGAAGTTGCTCGTGAGTTGTTGAAACAGCGGTATCACAATACACGGGTTCTTGCTGATACCTACATAACCCAGATACTTACCCTGCCGGAGATTTCGAATAAATTTACAGGTTTGCGCGCGGCCTTCTTGAACCCCTTGTTAACTGCCTATCGCTGTTTAGAACGTTTAGAGTTACCCGTCTCCTCATGGTCTTATATGTTAGTACATATATGTTTGACTAAGCTTCCCTCTGATTTGAAATCCCGTTTTGGGCGTTGTTATGGCGGTGACGCTGATGAATTACCTACCTTTAAAAATCTTACTACTTTTTGGAAGACGAATGTCGTCACCATGAAAACGTTGGCAACACCTCCCTTGTAGATTCTAACCTGACGAAATTTAAAAGTACTGTACCTAAACATACTTACTTTGCGGCTCCTCCCTCCCCTATATTAAACAATAGACAAAAAATGTTACCTGTAATAAATAATAGTAAAAAATGTTACCTGTGTGCTTCCTCTTCCCATTACCTCCGTGAATGTCCTGAATTTAGAGCTATGAATCCTAGAGAAAGATCGGGATTTGTAAAACATTCCCGGTTATGTTATAGGTGTTTGGACAAACATTCAATTCTTATGTGCAAGCGGGACTACAAATGTTCAACCTGCGGTCGCTCATCCCATCACACAATGCTATGTTTTAATGATTCCCGTAACCCAATGTATCCTACTTCATCCAATCGCAATTATAATTGTAATTCCAAATTTAATAAACGCAATTATCCGCGTACCTGTTCTGCTTCTACCCGCGGTCCCCATATGGGCGGGGGCCAGCATAAGAAATATTCCCCTTCGCAACTCCAGCGCTCCCCCCAACGACATTCCCAGAGAGCTTCTCCCCCCAGAGAAAATGCTCCGCCCCAACCTAGACAGGTTGAAAATAATATAAGATATCGTGATAATTCCTATAATAGAGAAGATAGACCCACATAGCTAGATACTTGTATTACTCCCCCTTCCCCTAGCCTGAATATCTCACCCAATTCCCTTATATTATTGCCTACTGTTAAATTACACGTTAAAACTGCTAGTGGTTATTATATTGAAGCGCGTGCCTTATGTGATACCGGTGCCCAGGGTTGCCTCATTACAACCGATCTTGTTGTTAATTACCTCAATTTGACCATCTCCCCCTCCTGTGCCCCTGTACGTGGCATAGGTAATATTTCTTTAGTGGTTTCCCGTGGTTCTATTTCCCTGTGTTTTAAACCTTTGTATAATTCCTTCCCTGAGGTGTCAACCTCTGCTATGGTTATAGATGTGATTGCCGGTACGCATCCTGAGTTTGAGTTCCCTGAGTCTGTGTTTTTTCCTAGTAGTGATTTTTCCCTTGCTGACCCTACCTATAATAAGCCTGGCCCGATAGATATACTATTGGGTGCTGACGTGTTCGGCGCGCTTTTATTAGAAGATAAAATATTTAACTTTAACGGCCTTACTGCTTTATCTACAATTTTTTGGTTATATTGTTTGCGGTCCAGTCGCTGCCGATTATGGTGAATTAGAGCCCCCCATGACTGGAGTATCCTTACCTGTCTCATCGAGAAATTCTGGAAGGTTGAAGAGACCCCTCAAACCATGATTGCTTACCCCTTAGATAACGATGGTGAGATTTATAAATAAAACCCGAAACTTACCCGTTGAGCTATCTGTATCCTTATCGCGTTAGCGCGTAGCGTTTCCTTGCGGTCTTTCCTAAGACGACTCTCATTCTTTCTTGACAAAGAAGGAATCATCAGAGTCGGTGGTCGTTTATGAAACTCCTTTAACATTCGAGGAATTAACTACAATTTTTGCTAAAATTGAAGCGGTATTAAATTCCCGGCCGTTATGTCCCTTATCTAATGACCCTAACGATCTAGAAGTTTTGACGCCTGGTCATTTTTTGATTCGCCAACCTCTTAGTGCTTTGCCGGAGTATCCCTATAACAATGTAAAAATTAATCGTTTAACCCGTTTTCAAGTAGTGCAACAGATAACTCAACATTTTTGGTCGCGGTGGCAGTTAGAGTACCTATACACTCTGCAGACTAGGCAGAAGTGGACTGATCCAGTGAATCCTCCAACAGTAGGCGAGCTAGTCCTCATAAAAGATGTTAATTTACCCCCTTTACAGTGGCGACGTGGTCGCATTTCCCAAATTTATCCTGGTAAAGATAGTGTTGTGTGTGTGGTCGATGTTAAGACATCGACAGGTATCCTAAAGAGAGCCTTAACCAAATTAGTTCGTCTACCTATTAGTTAGCTACTCCCATTTTCTCGTAAACATTAGATGTTTAGGGCGGGGGCTATGTTTGTTCATATATGGCAACCCCGACTAGTTTTGAGTCTGGTGCCAACCCCGCGCGAGCGGTCGGTACAAGTAGTTGTCGAGAAGTAGTAAAAGGGGCACGTGAGACGGCCGACGCGAGCGCACGTCCTTCCTGAATCGATATATTAATTAGCGGTGTGATTTTCCCTCAGCCTTATTTGATTTCCCTTTTGTGTATTCCCTCTTGATATTGAACCTGACAAAGACAAACCTACAAAAGATAATAGTGCAAGTAACCCTAAGTGAAGAAGACTAATGTGAAACATTCCATGGCGGCCGTGAACAATCAGTGTTTGTGTTGTGAATTATGAAGATAAGGTACTGTACAATTTCTATTATCCTAAGACCGACTATAAGGTAAGTAATTAATAAATAAGCTACCCCTCAGCACGCTTCCACAATTGCTGAACCCTACCCACTATTCAATATATATTTTTTGGTAGCAGAACGCAGTTCATTATATTCATTATATACTATACATTCTCTGGTAGCAGAGCATAGTTCATTATATTCATTATATACTATATTCAAAAATAATTCGAAAAAAAAATTGAATAATGTTAAAGATTGAATTAATTTTAAAACTAGTGAAATTTAAATTGATTGACAAAATAAATCTAAGTTAGTTAAAAATAAAGAAAAATTGAAGTTAATTTTGAAATTCGGAAAAAAAAAATTACATTCATTTTAATTTTAGGAAAAAAATTGAGTTAATTTTAAGGTTTAAAAAGTTAATTTTAAAATTACAGTAATCTGAGCTAATGTAAATTTAATAAAATTGAGCTTATTTTAAAATTAGAAGAATTGAGTTAATTTTTATGTTCAAAAAAAGATCAGTTAATTTTAAAATGAAATAAAATATGACTTAATTTGAAAATTAATATTTAAACTTAGTTTTTATATTAAGATAATTTGAGTTACATTTAAAATTAAAGAGGACCGTCGTGGCGCAAAGGCGCAACGTCTGCCTGTAACGCGGCTAACGCGACGGTTTCTGGGTTCGATCCCCAGTCGGGGAAGATGGATTTTTCTATTTCCATTTTCTTCGCTCTGGCAACTAAGGCAAAGCGCGGCGTTGAGTTCCGCCACTCAACACGCAATGTCTCGAAAACGGCGGAAAGTGGGGACGGAGTAAGCAGGGACTAAGTAACGGAGTGTCTTAACACTAGGTTCATATGGTTCCTGCAGTTCCCTCTGCCTACCCTGCCATGTGCGGGATAAAGCGTGAAAAAAAAAATAAAAAAAAAATAAAATAATTTGGTAAATTTTTAAAATAGAAAAATTGAGTTATGCAAAAATGAAATCATATTTTAATTGATTATTAACATTCTTTAAATTCTTTAATAAATATTTTAACTACTTTTGGTTGCTAGCTAGCTTATTCATATTTATTTAAAACATTTTGAGACTTCTAGATTTATTCAAGCTAAAAAAAATATTAATTTTATCAACCACAAATTATTACTTTGCTCTAGTAAATTGATGACTATATGACGTCCATATAGTCGAAATTTACGGAAATACTTTTTATTTCTGAAACTAATCTATGGATGTCCTCACTTAACACGATTAATTTTAAAAAATCAGTTATTGAGAAAGATTTTTATTCAAGTTATTGAATTTTAATTAAAACGATCTAGTGCTAATTATTTGCAGTGTAACAAAAATGAAGCTACTTTGAACTTAATAATTTAAAATTTTTATTAGTTAATTTTTTTTTTACTCCCGGTATGTTGGCCAATTTACTTTCTTTACTTAATTAATTATTTTTTATGTTTAATCAGTGTCGATATCAATATCCTAACAATTGAACACTGCTATCGTAACAATAGTACTCCTTTTATATCCAGGCTGCTACTTATGGGCGTTTTTTTTTTTTCAAATATGTATGAGTAAGTCTGTAGTCAGCATTAACCTGTGTAAATGAGGGCAAGTTAATTAATATCAATTAAGTTTAAGATTTGTATGAATATCTGTCGGATTCGTATTATTTTTAATTTAATAATTTGTAATTTTTTTTGTTAAATAACATGTTTAGTAATTTAAATTCTTCGATGTAAAGAGGTGTCATTAATAGAAATATTTTTTATTCGGTCATGATCGTCATGTATGTAATATTGCAGCATTTTCTCTATTGCAGCATTTTCTACGAATCAAATAAAATTTGATGGTTAATTATTGTATGAAATCTAAAAAAATATATTAATTATGGTGTAATTAAAACTTTATTTGAAATTTTGTGTAATAAACGTAGAGCCTTTATCAGTCTTATTATCTAACTTAGCCATTTTTTATTTTCTTAAAAAAAACTAATATTATTTTAATGTTATTTTCTTACTCTAAATATCGTTAACCGTGTCGAAAACGTTAAAAATGTTTAACCTAGGAATCCTCGATTGCCTCAGAAGGGAAATCTTGGAAATGGTTAAAATAAAAGGATCTAAATCTAAGGATAGCATCACTAGCGGCCGATCTCAATAACATACTTACAGTCAAACTGAGATAGCTACCAGAGATTTGTTAATACTTTAACTAAACTGTTACTGCCGTTTCAATAACAAAAGTATAGCAACGATAACTTTAGTTAAAGACAGATAGTATTCGATATCTTCAGTTTATGTGTCCCTCCGAAGCGTTTCGTTGCATGCAACTAACAATACAAGTATATGATTAAAGTTATCATTATTTATAAATAATATATTAATGTTTTTTTATATGAAAATAGAGGTAAAACCTATTTTGTTCTTCTTTGAAATATATATTAATGTTATTTTGCATAAATATGTAGATTTAGTAAATTATATCATGTTAAATACGAAATCTAACGTTAACGAATCGCATTGATGTTTGGCATTTATTTGACAGCAGATGATTGTATTCAAGATTGAAAAAAAATATAAATAAGAAAAAAAAGTTAAAATTTATTACTATTTCAAGTGTTTCTCGTAAAAGGTTTAAATAATGATTAATGTCAAGTGTTTCATGTGAAATATTTTAAATAATGTGGGTTTGGATTAGGCTTGTGCTTTTCGTCATCGAGCCATTGTAAAATATTTAAGACCGATATGTTCATTCTGAAGTGAGATGTTTAAAAGGCAAACGAATAAAATTTTAAAGTTACTTCGAAGATGGCTGATTTAGTAAGTGTTATCTGTTGTATATTGCTTTTAATTTTTGTTGTCAATTTCATTGAATGCGATTGATGAACATTGGAACAAATAGTTATTTATTCTTGTAATTTCACTTTATTTTTAGATTAAAGCGAAAACGCTGACCAAATGCAGCATCACTCTACTGCTACCAATAATAAATTAAAAGAGGAGGCTTGGAAAACGATTGCGCAGGAGCTTATTGTTATAACCAGAGTCATACGGCGTCCGGAACAACTGTTTGAAACTTAAAAAAAGCAGCAAGTAAACAAAGTGCATTAAACACGAACATAACCATAAGGTCTGTAATTCTACCTGTTATGATCTATACATTTAATTCTGAATTTTTTGTAATACTCTCAATAAAACTTGTCACATCACTTTTTAAAACTATAAAAATATCTACAACAATGATGTTCTATTTACACAATAATATTAATAATATACTAAATTTTTTTTTAACATTCATAATGGAATTTAAGAGGCAAATGAATAAAGATTTATGAGCATGGGTTGTCTTATTTACAAATTTATATTTCTATTATTTGTTTTAGTATGAATGGTAAAGGAATATGAATAAAATGCTATTTAAGTAGGTAATATACATAGTTAGTATAATATATATTTTACAGTTAACAAATGCAGGAACTTTCAGAGGAAGTCCAACATGAGGGATAAGGATTTAGGAGTAGCAGCTTTAGTTTCAGGCAAAGACTGAAAAAGTATTGCAGAAAAGTAAATAAATAAGTTACAAAATAAAAAAAAATATATTATGAATGCTTAAAATTAGAACTAGAAATAAAAAGATTAAAACAGTATATTGACTGAAATTTATTGATAATTATTTTTATAAAAGAGAGCTAAAAAAGAATCTTCGTGCGGCCAAAGCTCTAGGCGATAATTACTTAGTCACCAATTGTCTAGGGCGCTACGGTCAACCTTAAAATTAATTCAGGGTATATCGATACAGATCGCGGAACGTCATACAAATTTTGATCGGACAAAACACGAGGTTGCTTTCGATATAAATCCTTTTGAGTACTCAAAAACATTTTTAAGGAAGATAGAGGTAAGCTTCTCTTGACCGATGAGGCAACTTATGAACATTATAAAATCACGTACGAAGTGCCTAATATAGAAAGGCTATATATGGAGCCAAACAACCAACGACCTGAGATTCCTCACGTTGACTTTCAAGTTGACCACCAACTTTAGAGGAAATAAATAATCAAATCAAAAAGAAACCATCCAAATCAGCTCCAGGTCCTGATGGTATCTCTTATATAGTTTACAAAAAATGTTCATCTGTTCGTAAATACATCCACAACTTATATGGTAAAATCTGGTCAAGAAAGCAAATACCTACGTCATTTAGAGAAGCGGTATTTGTCCTCATTCCCAAAAAACACCGGGTCAACAGATCCAAAGGATACTAGGCCGATAGCTCTTACGAATACTTTGTCTAAAATCTTTTTCTCAATATTTCAAACGAAAATGACCCATTTTATGATTAGCAATAGGTACTTCAGGCCGAACTACCAGAAAGGGCTCCTACCTGGAATTTCTGGATGCCTGGAGCATAATACTTTGTTAACCGAAAGCTTAAAAGACGTCAGAAAGTGTGAGAGGCAAATTACAGTATGTTGGATAGATTTCGAAAACGCGTTCGGATCAGTACACACGGTCTATTGATGTTTGCTTTAAAATGGTACAATTTTCCTACAATAGTAAGCAACATAATCGCGTCATACTATTCAAAATTAAAATTCGTTATAACCTCAAAAACGGTAATTCAAAACCTTTAAGCTATAGAGTGGGTCTTTTTTCAGGGTTGTTGTTTATCCCCAATAATATTTAATATCGTTATAAATATTTTAATAGATAATTTAATTAAACATAAGAGAAAATGGGGTTATCGGTTTAAGTTAAACAATAAATACACAGAATCCATTCTTGCTTTTGCGGACGATCTCGCGATACTTTACTAGGAATCCAAAGCAATGTCAGCTGCTATTGGATGAAGTGGAAGAATTTTGTGCGTGGACGAAGGGAATGAGGACAAAACCTAGTAAGTGTCACTGCTTATGTCTGGGTAGACGAAACACTAAATATACCTCATACGATCCGGGACTTAAAATAGATGGTAAAAGCATTTCTATAGTTTCCGAAGCGGCACCTTTTAAATTTCTCGGCAAGAAAATAGATTATAAAGGCCGTACTCCATCTTTAGTCGACAGCTTTTTGACAGATCTGAAAAGGTAGAACATCAACCTATAAGTAATGTCAAAAAAGTTTGGATATACGACAATTTTCTAACATCACGTCTGAATTGGCCTTTCCTCGTATATGATTTTAATAAAACCCTCTTGGCTAAGCTAGATGCAAGCGTCATAAAGATACTGAAGTTTTGGCTTGGGCTAGCGCATTCGGCAGAACACCTCAACCTTATTTAGGGGAAAAAAAATAATTTTGGGTTGAGATTAAAGAAACCATCGGAGCTCTATAAACTCTAAGAGTTGCCAAAACACATATTCTGGGAAAATCACGAGATGAGATTGTTACCTCACTTCCTAAAGACAGAAGTGTCCAAAGACTCAGTCAAGCTCCACAAACAACTTCATTTAGAGGAGCACAACAAGTTAGATGGAAGAAGTTCAAGATATATAGACATATAAAATCTTTTATTCGGCAAGATGAGAATGATAGGTATAAGGTGCACGCAATGGGCATAGAAATGCAAAACGAGTGGCTAACTCTGGAGAATTCTGTATCCCTCTAGCTTTAAAATGGCGCACCCTAATTCATGACTGGTCTCCAGCACTATTAAAATTCTATCTGAATGCGTTCCAAATGACTCTTCCAGATCAAAGTAATTTAGTAAGATGGGGTTGTTACGGGTTCTTTCGAAATATACTATAAGCAATAAACAAAAAATACAACTTATATTAACTATATATCAACTCTTACAGAAAACTTAAATAACTAAACACTTGTAATTATAAATAAATTCTAGATTAACTTAAAACTAAACTAAATTCTTAATTAAAGTTGGACGCCAGGAGAGTTTTTACACTGAGATTCCAAAGGAGAATACTGAGTAATACGGAACTCTGCCAAACCGGGCCACGACTACTTCAGGGTTTTATACTTTATTAACAAGCTGACGGCTTCATAAACAGCCGATAGTCAGCCACTGTGCATAAAGGGCGTTTCTATAGGCTACGACAATACAATACAATATCAATTTTTTTTGAGTAAGGATTTGCTAATTATTTCTAACAGTATATTTATTTAAGTAAATAGAAAAACTTACCCCTACTGTGTAAGAATAACTATCAAAACTTGAGCGTAAATATATTTCCGCAATAACAATTAAACTTCAAAAATTACTGGAATTAAGCATTCAGCTTAACGGTCATTTAACGGTCAAGTCTTCCACACGTTATCCCCGTTCAACTTTATTTGAGAGAATGTCACATACCCGCTCGTTACACATATGATTTAAATAATAGAACAAAAAATTATAAAATAAACTTAAAAAACTCATACGATCAAAGGAAGATTTGAACTCGGGTCGGCTGTACAATCTGCAATACTAGCCACTGCGCTAACAGATGTGGTTTGCTGGACGTTGAAATTATATATAACATAATAGGGTAAAGCTACCGATAAATCTTGCTACATCTGTAAAGAGGCAGTGGGGACAGCTAAACATATGCTGGTGGGGTGTAGGGTACTCCTGGAATGTGGTCAATACTCGCGGCGCCATGACAAGGTACTAGAAATTATACGTGAAGCCGTTAGTCTTTCAGTAGCAAGAGCACAGAGAAACATTACAACCAGCAACGTTCAACAGAGTTTGTGAAAGAAGGTTCTGTTAAAAAACACACGCAAAAACTTTTCTCAATATTAGATCCAGCTCCTGATTGGACTCTTTTGATGGACACGTATGAGAAACAGTATAAAATCCCTGAGGACATTGGTGTTTCGTCATCCAGACCTGATATTTTTCTTTATTCTCGAAACCTAAAACGCGTAGCACTGGTAGAACTAACAGTTCCGTGTTAGACTAATATACCTAAAAGTCATAGCTTCAAGCTAATAAATATTTCGAGCTTACTAACGACTGACCAGGAATAGGTTTAGAGTAAATTCTTACGTGGTAGAAGTAGGAGCGAGAGTATAACAGCAAAATCTCTCTTTAGCTTGCTAAAAGATCTCGGCCTGTCTAGAACTATTGCTAATACATTTCTAGAACGTACTTCAAAGGCGGCATTAGCAGAATCTTTTCGAATTTGGTTAGGTAGTGGGAGGAGCTCGGACAGTGAAGGTGAGCGTTAATGCATTTTAAAGGGGCCCCTTTAAACCTACACTTGGGTCGCAAGTCCCAAGCGCTGATCGGAGCTCCTCTTCCGAAAACGCGATGGGCCCGGCACCCGCACGGTGAATCCATGGAATGCTAGCAGTTTCTTCTCTAATCCTTGTTTTTTTTATTATATCCATAAGGTTAAATTTTCTTTATGTAGATTTATTTAAGTTTTAATATTCATTTGATATTTCATTTTCACTATTACAATTTTGTATAATAATTTAGAATACATACTTATTCATCTGAAAAGAAGTACTTGATTATTGTATACTATATTTACTACCTAAACATATGATATTATAACAACAGTTCATTACAAATAAAATAATTGTCTATCAAATGTTGTCTAACATTATGATGTTGGTGAGTTACTCCGATCAACTGGATCATTTTCAGACTCCTCAACCATTACCTCTACATCAGGTTCCACATCATTAATATTATTTTACTGGCAAATGTTGTGTAACACTGAAGTAGTATTAATTACAGCTTATGTTGTCCCTAATGAAAGGTGATAGTACTAGAAAACACCTTTTCCATACACCAAAACACCTGAAAAAATCATAAATGAGGTATCTATGTGCAAACAATTGTTGAGCTAATAGTTGTAATATAAATCTTTTTTATTCTTAATCTGTGCTTCATTATAATGATTCTCCTGCAATAGTTCTTGGATTAAGCAGAGGTATAATAAGTACGAAAATATTTCCAAAGATGCCATCTTCACATTGCATTAGGTGCACAAATCATACAAGTTAACGGCCTTATTCATAAAAAAGTCTGTAAAACGTTTTAAGCATACTTTAGTTAACACGCTCTTTAGGCTTATAGAATGTTCGATAATGTTTGTATTCATAAACGCTCTATAAGCCTTCTATTACTAAAATGTCATTAATTTGATTTATACGTTCACAAGTTGCCACTATACGGAAGTCGGTCGACTTGTTGCCGAAAATACCAGTAAATCCACAGATGATAAGTGATCAAACGCATTGACATAGTATGACCACAGATATATTACGTCAAAATATATTATTGTATCTGGCTTGACATATACCGGCTTGAGTTACCGTCGTTTTATCACAAAAACACGATGTTTAGTTTATTTTAGTTTATAAACTTACTTAATTTTTAAAAAATAAAGTCAAAAGAAGTAACAACGACGAAGATTGAAAATTGTTAGGACGTGGACAAGTATTACCTATGGTCTGTGCACCTTTCTTACGTAGAATTTATTATTAATAAACTGTTTAATACTAAATATAGTTAATAAATATCGAACAAATGTCAATTGTTATATTTTTTTGTTTACGAAACTGAAATTGACACTCTTGATGACAAGTGACGCGACGACGTCTATCAATACTCATATTAGTACGAGCTAGAATCAGCTGATATATGAATCGGCCATCTTTGGACGTATAAACACTCTTATAGTAGGGTTCCGGCTCTATAACTTTATGATAGGTTTATAGAACTGATTGGCACAAAAATGCTGTTATGAATAACGATTTTTGACAACTGTACTATATCGAGTCTTTAAGCGTGCTATAACTTTATATGATAAGGCCGTAAGAGTTTAACATTGAATCATAATTTAATAATGTAATTAATAATTATCTTAAAAATATATTTTAAATATTGAGTTGGTGGATATTGTAGCGTCATGATCGATTCTGGCCAAGTAACCACCATTCTTCTTTTTTTTTTTACTTTTTATTTATTTGCTTTATTTACATTGATAAATAAAGATAAATAAAAACAATCTGCTTTATATATACCTTTATACCTTTCTGTTCCTGTATCTTCTTCTATATTTGAATCTAAAACATAATGATACTGAGGTGTTTATTACATCTTAGTAAAATGGTAAACCAATCACAGAAATAAAAGGTTTGTATCCTACAGGTGACTGTATGTGTACAATCTATTGCACCAATACTTTAGGAAACCCTGCAAGGACAAGAAAGGCAGGCTGGGTATTTTCTGTAACTTTAAACATATTCTGAGTATAGCCCAGCTATTGCACATGATACGTCGGCCACCGGCGTTCTGCTAATTATTATAGTAACATAACATAAATGTAGTTAAAGTAATAGAACTTTGTACTTACCGAGAGGATTCTCAGTATTTATTTAATTTAGTAAATAGTTCATCAACACTAGTTTTATTATGTCTGAATTTAAATGTAAATTCAGAGTCTGAAAATTCACTATAATAATTTCGGCGATTATTTTTTTTACTTTCTGCAGGTTCTGTATTTGCATTAGAATCAAATACACCGACCTCATAAATTCGTTATCATTTTCATCACTAAACAAGCTATTATTTTTTTTATTTATTTAATTCGCAAGTTAAATCTGTAACTAACGATAAATCGCCCGAATTCGAGCGATATAAAATTTGTTGACAGATAGTATTTGTTAGGGTCCTGGGACTTAAATAAAAGTGGACTGTATTTTCTTGCTGGTTTATTCGCCGTTCACAATGTAAATACTGACAATAAGGACGCGTCGACGGTGACTGCCAGACGGGAAGTGGTCGCGGTCGGTCGGTGGTGCCGGTTTTAATCGTTCCGCCGCCGCTCCTCGCCATCGCCCCTCCCGCGAAGCAGGCTATGGTTCCAACATGCTCCCGGGGTTGAAGTGAGCTTCAAAGTTCTGGAAGGGGACAAATATTATTAAATGCCCTTCTTAATGTTCCCCTAGTAGTTGATATGTCTGCAACTCTAGCGACACCATCGCTGCCAGGATAAAGATGAGTGACTCGACCTAAAGACCACAGCAGAGGAGGCAGAGATTTGTCTTTTATCAGAACAAGAGATCCAAGTTTCAGCTCCTTATTCGATGATGCCACTTAGTTTTTTGCTGCAGAAAATTGATGTATTCAAGAGGAAATCGGCTCCAGATGCTGGTTAATAAAATTTCTATTCTCTTGTACCGCTCTAGGGTTTTTATATTAGCACTTGAAGCAATTTGGGGGTGTGGTATTGACGTTAGTGAGCGCAATGAGAAGTGGGCAGGTTGTAAGGGCTGAGAGGTCAGAAGGATCAGTGGTAAAGGGCGTGAGAGGGCGCGAATTCAAGATTGCCTCAATTGGGGTAAGGCAAGTGGCCATTCCTCATACGTCAAATGAGTAGTGCCTAGAAGCCTTAAGGTGGTATTTTGTAGAGCGAACAGCTGCTTCCGCCAAGCTATTGAAATGGGGAGAGTAAGCAGGTACAAATTTAAAATCATGCCCTCGAGCGGCTACCTGACCCTCGATATTGGAATTCAATAGAAATTGAGCTAAATCGCTACAGGCACCGACGAAATTTGTGCCGTTGTCCGATATGATACTCTGAGGTTCCCTCGACGAGACATTGAAGAACGTTTAAGAGCCGCTAAATACGCTTCATGGATAGAGCCGTAACAAGTTCCGATGACAGGCTTTAACAGCATTGCAAACGAAGATTGCCAAATAGATTTTAAAAGTTTGCAACCTCTACCCTTTCGGTCCGCTATCAGCACTGGGCCGGCATAGTCTACGCTATAGTGTAAAAATGGGAACTCCCGCTCCGTACGAGAGGCCGGTAATTGACCCATAATAGGTTGCACAGCTCCTATTTGTGCCTGAAACATCGCAAAACATTATTTACATAAGCTTAGACAGGTTTTTTCCCACATAGTGGCCAATAGTTTGCTTAACAATAGATAATAAAAGCTGAGGCGGAGCATGTAAGTGTTTATGTGTAATTGCTCAAAAATAATCTTAGTGACATGATGCTTGCTGCATAACAATATTGGATGCTGCTAGTATGAAGTCATATGGAGAGTTATTAAGTCTACCCCTACTCTTATGATATTATTTGAATCTAAGAAAGAAGTAAGAGAAATAATCGATTTTTATTAGGTACATGTCTCTCGGCTTTTAAAAATTAGTATATTCATCAAGAAACGATCTATTGTGATTTATGTATAATTAATTTTAATGAATTGTTTAATCCTTGCACAGAAAGAGAACCTGTGAATTTATTTATTTATTTTTACAATTATGAATAAATCTCTGTAAATATGCTAAAGAATTTTGTAATATGTTAATTTTGATTTGTTTTTTATTAAGTAGCTATAAGGTCTATATTATTGTATATATTAAGCGCTATAAAACAGGTAATTACTTCAGGTAAATCCTGTTTCGCGTGAGGTGTTGGCATTTTTGGCCACTCTGATTTATTTTGTTTTAAGGAAAGTAGGTCCACACCACCCCACAATGATAAAGAACTGATGCGATCAGCCTTCACCCTCGCGAAACAAGATCTGCTGGGTTGTCTTTCGAACGGTACAGCTCACGTGTAATGTTTTGTGCACTCTTGAATTTCATATATACGATTACGAACAAAAACCTTGAGATTGGTGCTGGTGTACTTAACCAACCCTAAGACGATAGTTGAGTCACCCAGAAGTAAACATCTATCAATGGGCAAAGTTAAAGAGGAAAGTACCTTAGTGAATACTCTGGTTGCAAGCAAAGCTCCACAAAGCTCAAGACGAGGCATTGTCGTTTGGCTTTATTGGTGCAACCCTACTTTAGAAGTCAAGAGGTGTACCTCGACTGATCCTGCTTTCATCGACGGAGCGAATGTATACACAACAGCCATAAAGACGCTCGGAGCCATCTGAAAATATATGAATTTCATGAATTTTAGAATTATTAGCAACAACCCATCGAGGAACTTTTAATTATTGAGGAAGAGGCAAAGTGTGGGCAAAGAAAACCACATTTCTTTAATTTTCTTTCGAAACCTCTTCGTCCCACGTATGTTGCTCAAATCCAAAGCCTTGAATGTGAATTTAGCTTCGACAATACATGGGGTTACAAGACCTACAGGGTAAAAATTTGACTGATGACAGATAAGATGTGACGTTTAGTAACCTTTTATTTAGTTGAAATCATAAAGAAAATGAAAAAACATCTAGATCACAAATCCAGTTTAAACTAAATTTTACAACAGGTGTTTATATTATTATTGCAATATCTAAAATTTTATGTTGTGTAGAGGAAAATGGGAATATTTGATTAAGAATATTTTGATTATTTGATCGTAATTTTCTTAAATGAAATTGGCCTGACGCTAATGTTGCTATCACGCCATTGCAAAGGTTGATTGTGTCATTGATAGTCGAAGAGCCACTTAAATAATCGACCATAAAAATCTCGTTGAATGGACTCTTTGACATGAATGTCTTCTGCGCTTGATGCTAAGCTGACAAGGCATTTAGTTGCAAGGTAAGGTGCACTAGACATACCGAAAGTCA
>JAZFAU010000665.1:0-63223 GCA_037178615.1 Dione vanillae | reverse complement strand
CTTGTTCTAATCATTTTCCATTCACGAAAATCTTGCATTCTGTCCTTTCCTCGTCTCTTTCAAATACCAGAACCTTTGTCTTACTTGCATTCAGGCTTAGACCATTAGTTTCACACCCGTCTTTCAGAATGGTGACCAATGCCTGCAACTCTTTCTGATGATGCAATAAGCACTGCATCATCTGCGTACAACAAGCAATTTACCTTCAAGTCACCCACTTTTACACCCATATCACTTTCTTTCAGTCCTTGGAGACAGCTATCCAAATACAAATTGAACAACCAAGCCGACATGGCACAACCCTGTTTGACACCCGATTGGATGCCAAACCGAGGCGACATGTCGGCTCCTACTCGCACACAGGCTGAGTGATCTCTATAAAGAGATTTTACAGCCTGCAGCAAGGGTCCGTTTACCGGGGTAGTATCTCCCACAACTTCTTTCTCACAACCCTGTCAAACGCCTTCTTCAAGTCCACAAAAGCACAGAAAACCTTTTGGTTTACAGCCAAAAACTTCTCTGTGATCATACGGATGGAAAAGATCTGATCCATGCATCATCTTCCAGGTCTAAAACCTCCTTGGGCCTCCCACAGTAGCCTTTCGGATCTGTCTTGCATTCTTCTCGCTAAAATTTTTGCATATACTTTACCACCTAAGCTAATCAAACTGATAGCCCTATAGCTTGCACAGTCTATCTGTGAACCTTTGCCTTTATACAAAGGCACGATGACTGCACTTTGCCAATCATCTGGGACCTCCCCCGATTTCCAGCATAAATTGCACAGAAACCAGAACAAGTCCAAGATGCGAGGTCCACCATATTTGATCATCTCGGCAGTAACTCCATCCTCTCCCGCTGACTTACCACATTTCAAGCTTCTTATTGCACTCTCAACTTCTTTTATACTGATTTCGCCATCTGCTACATCAAGACTCAGCTTGTCGCTGTCACTTGAGGCAGAAGCGTCATCACATTCATACATCTCCTTGTAGAATTCCGCCCATCGCTGCAAAACGTGTGATCTGTTTGTAAGTATCTCACCGTCCTTCGAAAGCACCCCTTTCATTTCAAAGGTTGACGAACAACTCCGTGAATCACTAACTTCTCGCCAGAAAAGCTTCGTATTATCCCGGAAGTTGCTCGTCAACCTTTCATCTCTTTTACTCTCGGTTCTTTCACGCTTCATCTTATCAGTGCTTTCGTTTGGTGCTTTTGCAGCTTATACTCTTTCTTTTTAATCTCTCTCATATTTTTATTCTTACTCGAGGCTTTATAATCCTGCCATGCCTTCTTCTTCTTCTACAGCATCTTTCACTTCATCTTACTTACATCTTACTTAGTTTAGTGAGATTTAATAATGCCACTGATCCATAACTATCAATTAAAACGGGAGCTCTATTCTGGCTTTCATATTATTTTGTCATACACTTTTCAAAATGCAATAAGTAGCGCAGGTAAACATGGTTGCGTTATTAGAGTGACGAATAAATAAATGATTATGGAGCTTTAATCTGTAACCTGATTAGACCACGGCCACTGAACATGTCAGGGGCAAGTTTATTAAATTCTTTTCGCATTTTTATAATGATTTTAACAATATTTATTAAACTTTAGGTAACTATATTAGTGGAAGTATCCTAGCAGAAGTTAGTACGTTACGCAATATGATTCTGTATATATGATTTATTTGGGGACCGACATAACTTTGTCGGATATGAATATAAAATTAGTATATATCTCATATACATATACATAATACATATACATATTACATATACATATACATATACATATACATATACTATACATATACATATCATATACATATACATATACATATACATATACATATACATATACATATACATATACATATACATATACATATACATATACATATACATATCATATACATATACATATACATATACATATACATATACATATACATAATACATATACATATTACATATACATATACATATACATATACATATACATATACATATTACATATACATATACATATACATATACATATACATATACATATCAATATACATATACTATACATATACATATACATATACATATACATATACATATACATATACATATACATATACATATACAATACATATACATATACAATACATATACATATACATATACATATACATATACATATACATATACATATACATATACATACATATACATATACATATACATATACATATACATATACATATACATATACATATACATATACATATACATATACATATACATATACATATACATATACATATAATATACCTATACATATACATATACATATACATATACATATACATATACATAACATATACATATACATATACATATACATATACATATACATATACATATACATATACATATACATATACATATACATATACATATACATTACATATACATATACATATACATATACATATACATATACATATACATATACATATACATATACTCAATACAAGGCATATGATATGTAAGGTGTCGTTCCCTCTCCGGTATGCAGGATATGCGGATTTTTTTCGAATATACATTATTTATTCTAAAAAATACTTAAAGAAAACACAAAATTTGAACGCAGCAGGATTTGAACCTGTGCCCTTTCGTAAACTAAGCACTACCACTACAGCATGTGTTCAAATTTTATATGCTTTGTTTAAGTATTTTTTCTATCCTTACTACGGATTAACGCTTTTAAAATCATAATAATATTGATTGATCGTTTTTAAAATACAAATGATTTTTTTCACCTACACTAATATTATCAAACACTTATATATAGGACATACAAGTGAAATTATAATACAGAAATGTTATATTTCAAAAATACGAAAATCTTAATAACAACAACAAACGTTCGTTCCGAACCCGTCTACACCTTATTATGTAAATAGCGACCTCCTAATGCGACATTCTGCAGTCTCTGGCATAATCTCTTTTGAAAAATATCTGGGGCTTACAAGAAATTCGAATTTTGAATCGATTGACCGATGTAGGTCAATTGTAGAATAAGTTCAGGTGTTTTTTCCTGGAAATCGTGATGGCCGTCGTAAATTGTAATGCGGCTGCGAATAGAAAACTTTACAAGAATCGAAAACAAGCTACAACAAATTCAATATCAAGTTTTATATGACCGTCGTGGCGCAGAGGCGTAAGTATCTGAACACAAAGCGCGGCGTTGAGTTCCGCCACTCAACACGCAATGACGGAAAAGCAGGAACTAAGCAACGGAGTGTCTTAACACTAGGTCATATAGTGCCTGCAGTTCCCTTTGCCTACCCTGCTATATGCGGGATAAAGCGTTGAAGCTATAAAAAAATAAATAAATAAATAAAAAAAAAGTTTTATATGTTTTATACTACAGACAGTGATCACGTTATATAAAATAAAAATATTTTTTTATTGTAAACGTTTAACGTAACGAAACGTACGTTTGAATTTAAAATTATTCTGTTATCATCTCGTAAATGTGTTTAGTAGCATCAAAACAAAGAGCCCTTAAAGGACCTTTCAATTTTTTAGGTAATCGGAAAAGCTTATAACGTCGAAAAATTTTTGCTAAGGAGCTATTTCTTTTTTCTTTAGTAATTTTATTACAGCCTTAACCAGATATTCAATTGTTTCAAATCAGTAAAGTACGAGGGTGGGTCAATAAGTCCTTAGAAAATCCAACAGATATCGCGACCTGTACTGTAATCGGTCTGTTTTCATGCAGCAGCACTATCAACTAGGTATTGTGTCAAAGTTCAGCCGGATTGGTTTAGTTGTTATGTGTTTCTCGTGCATGAAGACAAAAAAAATTGCTTGTTTACAAAATGGAGAAAATTGAGTTTAGATCTGTATTAAACATTTTTATTTCAAAGGCTTAACAGCAAAGGCAAATAAAAAGTGAGTTAGATTTAGTTCACGTACATCTGCTCCTTCACTTGCAACTATTTATAATTGGTTAAATGAATTTAAACGTGGTCGCACTTCAACAATGGATGAACCACGCTCAGGACGTCCTGTAGAGGTGACTACGCCAGAGATGATCAATAAAATCCATGATATGGTGTTAAGTGACAGAAGATTAAAGTTGAGTGAGATAGTTGAAGTTACAAGGATCTCAAAAGGTAAAATTGGGAAAATTGGGAATGAAAAGATTTCGGCAAGGTGGGTGCCGCGTTTGCTTACAGTCGACAATAAACGCAATAGGGTGGTTGCCTCTGAAGCTTTGTTGTCACTCATACAACGTAATCCCAATGAGTTTACCGTCGGTTTGTGACTGTAGATGAAACATGGTTACACCACTACACTCCCGAAACAAAAGAACAGTCAAAGCAGTGGATTGTGAAAGGCGAACCATGTTCAAAGAAGGCGAAAACCGAAAAATCAGCTGGTAAAGTTATGGCTACTGTTTTTTGGGATGCAAGTGGAATTATTTTCGTTGACTATTTAGAAAAAGGAAAAACAATAACAGGGGAGTATTATGCATTCTTATTGGACCAGCTAAAAGAAAAAATTGAAGAAAAACGGCCTCATTTAAACCGAAAAACAATCCTCTTTCATCAGGACAATGCCCGTGTCCACACTTGTTTACGATCAATGGCCTAAAATTGAAGAATTGAGATTCGAATTGGTCGACCACCCCCCGTATTCGCCAGATTTAGCCCCCAGTGACTTTTTCCTATTCCCAAACCTGAAAAATGGCTCAGTGGACAACGTTTTTTTTTCAAATGAACAAGTCATCGATCGAACAAATGCTTATTTTGAGGACCTTCAAAATTTTATTTTTTCTGACGGGTTAAAAAAATTAGAGAAACGTCTAACTAAGTGTATAGAGCTTCAAAGAGATTATGTTGAAAAATAAAAAAAAATTACCCAGTTGTTTTATTGCCTTTTTCTAAGGACTTATTGACCCCACCCTCGTACCTTATATTCTTCCCTAGCTATACAATATACTATAAGCTATACAATGGTTTACTTAAAGTCGTTTAGTTGTTTTAAGATTTTAGGGTACAAGGATTTAGTTTTTATTAATAATAAATCAATAAAAGAATACCGTCTCTGGCAATCTCGTACTCCGCACATAGCACATGGCGGCATGCTGCAGTGGTGAGTTTCCACCGAGTTTACTTTTGTATATCCAGTAATATCAATTTTTAACCTAACGATATCACTACTACCGAGTTTTAACTACTTAAAGAACCTCTATACAACAGATACCAACAGCCGACACACAATTTAAAAATTTAGAATAGCTAGATAGATATTAGATATAGTATCAGCATCCGTAAAATAACCAATTAATAAAAGAAATAGACTATTGTCATAGTATAGATAGATTTTATTGTACTTGTTCTGATAAGCAGAATTTTAGGCACTTTTCATATTTATGAAATGTCATAAATTTCAAGCTTCATTTAAAATACATTTATATGAAATGTCAAATAAAGTGCATATTAAACGTTACTTACACGAAATTCTAATAAATCGTAACATTACTCGAGTTTGCGTCTGTAGTCACAACCGATCAAGCGGCAAAGTGAATCAGTAATTTTTCGCATCAGATTGCCATATCTTCAAATATGGATGGGATGTCTATCAAATTATGACCAATTAATTGTTTATAGATATCACATTAATAGCTTTAAATATTAGGTTTATACTTATTTATTTTCAATATTTGTATTTTTAGCTGTTTTCTGTTTTTTATCGAGATATTATGTGTTTAGCGGACTGATGTCATCGCTGTGTTGTCTTGATACTGAAAGGAATGAAAATTACTTATTTAGTATTCCGAGTAGTAATAAAATCTACTACTGCGCCACAACAATCCCATTTTCTTAAAAAACATATATTTGGAACAAAAAAACAGTCAAAATTGTAGCTTACACTTACAATAGAAACAATGAATTCGAATTAGTAGAAATAGACATGTTAAATAAATAAATTTCTATATATTTAGACTAAAGGTAGGCATTGCATCTTTTATAACATTTCAAGTTATATTTTATCGGCCTTATTCATAAAAAGTCTTATAAAACGTTTTCAAGCATACTTTAGTTAACACGCTCTTTAGGCTATAGAACGTTCGATAAATGTTTGTATCATAAACGCCTATAAGTCTTCTATAACTAAAGTGTCACTAATTTGATTTATACGTTCACAATGTTGCCACTATACTGAAGTCGGTCGACTTGTTGCCGAAAATACCAGTAAATCCACAGATGATAAGTGACAAACGCATTGACATAGTATGACCACAGATAATATTACGTACAAAATATATTATTGAATCTGGCTTGACATATACCGGCTGATTTACGTCGTTGTTATCACAAAACACGAATGTTTATTTTATTTTAGTTTATAAACTTACTTAATTTTTAAAAATAAAGTCAAAAGAAGTAAAACGGCAAAGAATTGAAAATTGTTTAGACGTGGACAAGTACTACCTATGTTCTGTGCACCTTTCTTATGTAGAATTTATATTAATAAACTTGTTAATAACTAAATATAGTTAATAAATATCGAACAATATGTCAATTGTTATATTGTTTTGTTTACGAAAACTGAAATTGACACTCTTGATGACAAGCGACTCGACGACGTCATATCAATGCTCATATTAGTATGAGCTATAATCAGATGTTATATGAATCGGCCATCTTTGGACGTTAAAACACTCTATAGTCCCTACTATAACTTTATGATAGGTTTATAGAACTGAATGGCACAAAATGCTGTTATGAATAACGTTTTTTGACAACTGTTCTATATCGAGTCTTTAAGCGTGCTATAACTTTTTATGAATAAGGCCGTATGTTTTTTGTAACACAGCTTAATATGAATATACAAAACGATATAAAAATCATAGCAATATTCGAAGAAAGAAAGTTATTGAAGAATACAGACTTATGAATAATTTGTAAATTTATATTATTTATACTTTTTTAATACATTGATTGTTTAAAAATAATTAGTTGCTAGATTAAAATGACATTATAAGAATTCTACTACCTACATCAACATAATCAGATTCATACATACATAGTAGATATCAGCGATCACATTTCATTCACTTGTAAGATACTATAGATTTTAATCCCATTTAGTGCATAGTCATTTCAAATTATAAACAAATAGCTTTAAGTTTAATTTACTATGTAGTATGTAGCGTAGCGTGGTTAGCAAATGCGAATTTTAAAGAAAATAATGGTATTATTTTATAATATTTGACAATTCGTACCTAATTGAATTATCATCGGCATTACGAGTACTCTGATAAGCTTTTTCTTCAAAATATGAAACTATTTCACTTTTTTTTTCAAGCTTTAAATTGAAATCAACTATTTGATCTTAGAGGACTATAAGAAGCTTTAATCAATTCGATATATATAAATCTCTAGGAGTGATCAAATTATCTAATAGATTATTAGAAATCGATTGCATAAAGAAATAATCTTATTTAGGTTTTTCATTTATCTATGTTTGATTAGTAAATTTTTGTTATTTCATATTAAATATATGAAGGAAAATGTAACAAAAAAAAAAAACTTGAAAATAGACTTTTACAAATTTACGCAAATTTACCTAACAGAAGGTTTCGCTAAACAGTTTCCTCAACCCTTCCATTGAGATAAATTTCAGTATCTCATTATTATGCTGTGTAATGTCCTGTGAAATACAACTTGCGGGCTTTCTCCATAAATTGACGGGACCGAAATAGCTGATGTTTATGTTTACAAGCTGTGAAAATGTCAATGGGAGGTTATTTAGAATGAGTAGACTCAATATAATAAGTTAATATATTAAAACTTCATATGATATAAATATAACTTTTTTTAACTTCTAATTTTTTTTTAATTTGTTGTTAAATTTAATTTATTATCAATATCTAGTATTTATTTTATTGTATTTTTTAAATAAATACTTCATATTTGTTTAATGTATATTATGTATTAAAAATTAAATGTTTACGGTTCAGTGTTTGATAAATAATATAGTAACTGTAAATTTTCACTATATTTGAAGTAAAATGTTATATTTATTTTTGCAGGTATCATTTATGGTTAATATAAGAGGGATTTCTTCTTATTGAAGGTGTTGACATTGAAAACTAATTCTCTTTTTATTTTTAATATAGTTATATAGTTTTTGGTCTTCTAATATACCCAAAAACTTTAAAGAGTATAAAGGAATTAGGAAGAGGAGCTCCGACAGCGCTTGAGACTTGCGACCCCAAGTGTAGGTTTAAAAGGGCCTTTTTAAAAATGCACTTAACATTTACCTTCATTTTCCGAGCTCTCCCACTACCTACCTAATTCGTAACGATTCCGCTATGTCGCCTTCGAAATACGTTTCTAGAAATAACTTAGTAATAGTTCGCGACTAGGCCGAGATATTTAGCAAAGATATAGAGAGATTTCGCTGTTATGCCTGTAGCTTTTACTTCAACCGGCATTTAAACTTACTCTAAACCTATTAGTTCGTTAGTAATATATGCATTTAATATATGTATTGTTACCTTTTGTTTCCAAACTGTTACAATAATAAGTAGTTGTGACTTAAACCCGGAGCATTATATTAGTATTACAATGAAACACTCATATTGTACATTATGTATTAAATAATTCTTTATTGCACTTATATACATGGGTAAGGTCATTACAGTAAATTAAGTACACAAGGTGGACTTATCTCTACAAGGAGATCTCTTCCAGTCAACCTGTGGTTGTGGATGAGTGGCAACTAACGGGTGAAGCAAGTGCAATGTAAGGAAATACAAATAAGTATAATTATATATACACATATACATACATATATACATCTATATAAATACGTATACATACGAACCAATAATATATATATATACACAATTACACGTATAACTACACATATATATATATAAAACATATACACATATACATCCGCCGTGTGGTGTCCGGCTTCGAATAGCACCACCCCTACTCTTCCCTTGGGTGTCGTAAAAGGCGACTAACAGGAAATTACAGGAAACGGGGCAGCAGCGTTTCCTTGTGTATTTCATAACATCACTGCGCTTGCCAACCCGCCTGCCAAGCGTGGCGAGGTAAGGCAAACCCCCCCAAATGACAGACGACCCAATGACCAGGCCACCAGTCCCCGGCAGCTTCGCTAGTCCTGGCTACGGTAGCGGTCAGGTAAACGGCGGAGCAGGGGGTGCTAAGAATCTCCGGCAGACATCGGGCTACCACTATCAACGACGACTGGCCCTGGTAACACACAACGTGCGTACTTGAGGACTGACGAGAAGATGGTCGAGCTGGAAGAGGAAATAAACAAGTAACATTGGGATATTATAGAGATTACAGAAATCCGAAGAGAGGGGGAGGACACGAATAACCTCAAATCCGGTAACTTGTTCTATTACCGGGAGGGCGATCAACAGTCCCAAGGTGGTGTCGGGTTTATCGTTCGCAAGTCCCTCGTTAACAACGTGATTACAATCGATAGTGTGTCGAGTAGGGTAGCTTACTTGATACTCAGAATATCTAAAAGGTATTCGCTGAAGATTATCCAGGTATTGCGCCGACCTCGGCACACCTGACGAGCGAAGTAGAGGCCATGTATGAGGACATTAGCAAAGCCATACCTGACTCTAAACGCAGTTCAAGTTGTGATGGGGGACTTTACACGCAAAACTGGGCAAAGAGGCGATGATGAGCTGAGAGTGGGGCAATTTGATTTGGGCACGGAACCCAAGGGACAAAGGCTTGGCTTGATTTCTGGAGAGAGAGGGGCTCTATATGATGAACTCTTTCTTTCAGAAAACCGCCTCACAGGAAGTGGACCTGGATGAGTCCCGATGGTTCCATTAAATATGAGATCGACTTCATCATGACCACGAAGCGACACATATTCAATGATGTCTCTGTGATCCACAGGGTTAAGACCGGAAGCGATCACCGGATGGTAAGAGGCATCTTGAACATCAATATCAAGCTCGAAAGGTCGCGTATGGTGAGGTCTACGCTCCGACCTGTAAATGCACACATCCAAAGCCCCGAGAGCTTTCAGTTCGAACTTCAGAATCGCTTTGCTTGTCTGGACAGCTGCGTGTCTGTGGACGAAATAAACGATAGGCTGGTGGAAACTGTCAAAACGGTTGGCTCTAAATTCTTTAAAGCCCACCGTAAAAGTAGAACCCAAAAAATATCCGACCATACCAGGAACCAAATGGCTAGTCGGCGCTCTATGCAATTGCAATCTTCCAGTGATGCTAAGTCATATAGACAGCTTAATAGACAAATCCTCAAATCATTGCGGCACGACATTCGCTCCTTTAATACAAAATGTATTAAAGAGACGATCGAACGGAACAAAGGTTCCAAAGTGTTCGCAAAAGAGGCCTCTATTGGGCAAAGTCATTTGATAAAGCTGAAAACAGGAGATGGCAGTATAGTGTCGACAAAACCAGAGGTATTGAGGGAGGTCGAAAGGTTCTACGGACAATTATACTCCTCAGTCGCTAGCCCTATCGCAAGCTCGGCTAAAGACCCAAGAGCCAAGCTAACCCGACACTATACCGAAGATTTCCGGACATCAGCCTATGCGAGATTAGGATGGCCCTCAAACAACCTTAAAAACAACAAGGCACCAGGAGAAGACGGAATCACATCAGAGCTTCTGAAAGCGGGTGGAACACCGATACTTAAAGTCCTTCAGAGGCTCTTTAACTCCGTCATACACAAAGGCAAAACGCCAGAAACATGGAACAGGAGCGTGGTGGTCTTGTTCTTCAAAAAGGGCGATAAAACTCTATTGAAGAACTATCGACCCATCTTGCTGCTGAGCCATGTTTACAAGTTGTTTTCGAGAGTCATCACGAATCGTATCGAAAAGTAGGTTTGATGACTTCCAGCCTCCCGAACAAGCCGGTTTCCGGAAAGGCTTTAGTACCATAGACCACATCCACACGCTGCGGCAGATTGTACAGAAAACCGAAGAGTATAATCTGCCATTATGCTTAGCGTTTGTGGACTATGAGAAGGCCTTTGATTCGATCGAGACTTGGGCGGTGCTCCAATCTCTGCAACGATGCCATATTGATTATCGGTATATCGAGGTGCTGAAGTGTTTGTACAAGAACGCCACTATGTCGGTTCGAGTACAGGAGCAATGTACCAAAGCGATTCCATTGCAACGAGGTGTGAGACAAGGAGACGTCATCTCTCCGAAATTGTTTACCACCGCAATGGAAGACGCTTTCAAACTCCTGGAATGGCAAGGACGCGGCATCAATATTAATGGCGAGTACATCACTCACCTTCGGTTTGCCGACGATATCGTGGTTATGGCGGAATCGTTTGGGCGATCTAAGCACTATGCTCGAGGACCTCAGCCGAGTATCTCAACAGGTTGAGCTTAAGATGAACATGGACAAGACGAAAATCATGTCGAACATCCATGTTGTGCCTGTCTCGCTTGCAGTTGGGAACACGCAGCTCGAAGTGGTTGACGAGTACGTCTACCTGGGTAATACGATCCAGTTAGGTCGGTCCAACTTTGAGAAGGAGGTCAATCGTCGAATCCAACTCGGCTGGGCAGCGTTCGGAAAACTACGAAATATCTTCTCGTCCAAAATACCTCAGTGCCTCAAGACGAAAGTCTATAACCAATGTGTGTTACCAGTGATGACTTACGGCACAGAAACGTGGTCTCTTACTATGGGCCTCATAAAGAAGCTCAAGGTCGCTCAACGTGCTATGGAGAGGGCTATGCTCGGAATTTCTTTGCGAGATCGTGTGCGCAACGAGGACATCCGCAAACGAACAAAAGTAATCGACATAGCCCAACGAATTAGTAAGTTGAAGTGGCAATGGGCAGGGCACATAGTACGGAGAACTGACGGCCGCTGGGGCAGAAAGGTTCTCGAGTGGAGACCACGTACCGGCAAGCGCAGCGTGGGACGGCCTCCTACCAGGTGGACGGACGACTTGGTCCGGTTGCAGGCAGCCACTGGATGCGTATAACATTAGACAGGGCGCACTGGAGGTCCCTGGGGGAGGCCTATGTTCAGCAGTGGACGTCCTACGGCTGACATGATGATGATGATGATGACACATATACAAATTTATAAATATACGCAGTTGATTAATTAAAACCACCATCTAAAGTCAATCTTGTGCATTTAAATTTGTGAGTAGATATTTTTTTAATTGAGATTTAAACGAATTTAAGGATGGATATTTTTGGATAGATTTAGGAAGATGGTTCCATAGGGATGCAGTATATACTGAATAGGATTTCTGGAAGAATTTGGTATTACTCATCAGTATGTCTAGCGTCGGCAAGACGCAAGACCGCCTCGAGCGTGAAGGAGGAGGTAGGATGTTAAAGCTGGAGCATAGGTAAGAAGGGAAATCACGATAATTAAGGATTTTAAAGAGAAGTATGAGGATATGCATATCTCGGCGAAGGCGAATCGGGAGCCAATTAAGCTGAGCTCGAAATTCGGAAACGTGGTCATATTTTCGCAGACCATAAATAAAGCGTATGGCGAGATTTTGAAGACGCTCCAGCTTGTTTAATAGCTCCTCAGTCACATCTAAATAGCAAACGTCGGCGTAGTCCAAAATTGGTAAAAGAAGAGATTGCGCAAGCATAATTTTGGTCTTAAAAAGGAGGTAATATTAGAGACGCCTGAGAGAGTGCAAAGAGAAATGCATGCGTTTGCAAACACAATTAATATGTGATGTCCAAGACATGTTGTTATCAATAGTTAGACCTAAATTTTTGATTTTATTACAATAAGCAATTTCAATACCTGAATATAAAATTTTAGGCGTTGAACCCCAATTAATTTTATCTCTTAACTTGTTACTGTCAATGATAATGGCCTGAGATTTTTTAGGGTTAACCAGCAGTCCAAAAGATTTGGCCCAAGATTGCACGGCAGTAAGATCTTTATTTAAAGCTGCAATAGTCTCCGGTAGTTCATTTAAACTGCAATGATGATATATCTGCAAATCATCTGCATACAAATGGTAAGGAGAAGATATAACTTTCGATATGTTTTTGATAAAAATAGAAAAAAGAAGTGGAGAAAGAACACCGCCTTGAGGGACACCAGCAGTGAGTTGTAACCACGTCGATGTGACATCGTTAACTTTAACACATTGCAAGCGACCGAAGAGGTAAGAGTGAAACCATTTAATAGCTGAAGTAGAAATGTTAACTGTTCGAAGAGTGCCCAGAAGTATATCAAAATCAACACAGTTGAAAGCGCTGCTGAAATCCGGTAGTACCATCACGATGAGCTTGGTATTATCCAAGGCGTACCGTATGTCCTCCGTAATATTCAACAGCGCAGTAACTGTGCTGTGGAAAGGACGGAATCCAGATTGCAAAGGACATAGTAGATTGTTCGAGGAGAGGAAGCAGTAAAGTTCATTATTTACAATGGATTCAAGGACCTTGGATAGGATAGGAAGAATAGATATTGGACGATATTTAGTACAGCCGGTTGGGTTGGTAGTTTTCGGTAGAGGGACAACATAAGCATTCTTCCACAAAGTTGGAAAAACATTACGAGACAGTGAAAAGTTAATAATGTGGGTGACCACTGGTGAAATGATTTCCAACACGGGAAGAATCATGTCAAGACTGACATGATCACTAGCAATGGCTTTAGTGGAGATGGATTTGATATAGCTCTTAACATCATCTTCAGTAACTATTTCGAAGGAAAATTGATTTGAGTCGTGTAGTTCAATATGAGACAGAATCTTGAGAGTATTCATTTTAATTTGGGGGCTTATGGTTAAAGGTGGTTAAGAGAAAAAATAATTTAATTCGTGTAGACTCAATGTTACAGAATGAGTAGCCTTGATATTTCCTACCCCTAATGACTCTAAGAACCACTCTCTCCAGACTTGTGACGGCTGAGTGAGATTCTGAATAGTACTGTGAATGTAGCGGCGCTTTGCATCCCTACTCATTCTGTTGCAAATATTTCGCAGCTTTTTGTATGCAGCTAGATTTTCTTCAGAAGGGTATTTCTTATTTTTGGCTTTAGCTTTGTCACGTTTAGTCATTGTTCGCCTAATAACTGGAGTTAACCATGGGGCAGGTGCATGCTTCATACGACCTGGTCTTACTGGAGCATGTTTGTCATAAATGTTAATCAATTCAGTAGTTAAAGATTCCACCATATTGTCAATATTTGTGGACGACAATATGGGAGACCAGCCGATGTTCCTCATATCTTCTTTCAAGCGTTCCAGATCCATATGCGAAAAATTGCGCTGAAGAAATATTTTGTCTCTAATCTTAGGAGGACGTAGTTTATAAGAAACATAAATTAAATAACGAAAAGAGAAAGGAGCAGTCGTTTGTCCATGAGAAATAACGAGATTAGGATTAGAGACGGAGATGAGATCGATGAGAGAGGGCCTGCAGTTAGGAAAATGGTGCGTGGGATAAGACATTGGGAGAATGTGTAAATTATACGATTCATGTAGTGCTAATAAAGTATTAGATCTGGAATCATTCTTTAAAAGGCACGTATTGAAATCTCCTATACATATAACATGTTCGTACTGTGGTGAAAGAAATTCCAAAATACCTTCCAGAGTACTAAAATAATTTATTTTATCACTCGGAGAGTACAAAACTCCGAGAAGATTTTTTTATGGCGTAACTCTATTTCCAGGAAAAGATATTCAAGTGCTCCTATGGTGTCATTAGGAGAGTATTGAATGATGCTGGCAGGTATGCAGTTGCGAAGGTACATGCAAACGCCTTTACCACCTTGCAAAGTACGATCATTACGGAACAGCTGGTATCCTGGAATAGAATAACAAATAGATGGGAGAGATGGCTTAAACCAAGTTTCTGTTATGAGTATACAATCAACTACGCTGGAGCCAAAAGATGTGAGAAGATCAGTAAAATGAGCAGGAACACTGAGCGTTGATGTGCACAATTGAGATGGAATTAGATGGATTGGTAAAAATTTCGATTGTTTATCTTCAAGTGGCACAAAATCTGAAAGTGATGAATTATTACTTTCTGCGCTATCGCAATCACTAGAAGAGCAAGAAAAATATTCATTTTCTGAAAACATGATTCACATAACTTAAGAAACAACAATAAGTATATGTCTTAAATAAAAAATATTAGATTATATATATAGAAAAAATAATAATAATAATAAAAGTATAAATTAATAAATATATATTAAAAAAATATATAAAAATATTTAAACAAATTAATATTAACAAAAGAAAAATAATAATATAGTAAAAATTGCAACCACCTGTGCACAAGTCCATTACAAAATAAGTTTACACTAAAAAAAAAATAATTACATTTTTAAATGAAACTAATTAATAACGTATGAAGTAAAACTTAGTCTAACATATTAGTTTACTACTAACTTATTAATTTACCAGAGACTATACAAAGACAAGTGTTACAATGACAGTTAACATTAATAATCTACGACAGTACTGGCAACATATACTAGTGTCAAATTGCACTGTCACAATACAAATATAACAACAACATACAAAAATTTCAATTATAACAAATTAAAATTATGTTGATATATTCAATTTTAAAAATAGATACGGCTGTTACATAAGTAGTAAACAGATGGTAGTGGTGCCTTTTTAATGAGTGTCGGTAGATTTCATAGTAGAACATTTCTGTATAAGTGCTTTAGCTCAGGCAGCGAAGAAACTTTGCATTTGGTTTTATTGGGAAGTAATATAATAATTACCCCATCAGCTGTCCAGCATTTCTTCAAACCAAAATGCTTACGTGCTGCTATGAAAACTTCCTGACGAGATTTGGTTAAAAATTCCGTTATTGTTATTTTAGCACCTTTTAATAACGTTTTAGCCATCCACACAATAGAACGCATTTGCACAGTGGAAAATCTAGTTAGAATGGGCCTGGAAAAGTCCTTTTTCATACCCAGTCTATGGCAGGAGTCAATAGAAGTGGACTGTACGTTGGGTATTTTCAACTGGCTGGATAATATATCAGTTACCTTCTGCAGCACGTTCTCATGTTTGTCCTCACTAACACCATGAAGCAGAAGAACCTTTCTCCTTGACTGCATCTCAAGGCGGTCCATGCCAAGCACAACACACTCCACCTGTGATTTTAGTAGACCAAGCGTTTTCCTTACCAGAGTCTTGAAAGACTGAAATTCGGCCGTTAGGATTTTTATAGTAGGTGTAGGGGTAGTAGATTGAGTCAAGTTCTTCTCAAATTCAGCCATGCGTGAGGAAAACATAGCAGAGAGTTCTTCCATATTCTTAAGCAGCTGATTTGTAGGTGTTTCCATTTTAAATGTATTATTTAGTTTGTGAGAAAGTTTAGTGTTAATCAACTTAGCACAGGTAATAATAGCACAGGTATCTTTTAGCACATATAAGCACTTAATTACTTTTATATAAATAAATTAAATAGAGACACACAAATACACGTCTGTACACTTTGGCGCCTACCCGCGAAAAACTAAGCTTAGTCAGTTTATTTTAGCTTCACGCTAGACACTCAATTGCTTAGTCCCTGCCTTCCACCATTCTTGGGTATTGCATGCTGAGTGGCGGAATTCAACGCCACGCTTTGCCTAGTTTCCAGAGCGAAGAAAATGGAAATAGAACATCCATCTTCCTCAATCGAACTCACAAACTGTCGCATTTACAGGCAGACACTACGCCTCAACGGTCCACAAGTTAGTTTAGTTTCGATATTTACCAAAAAAATCAGAAAGTGTTTTTATTGCTTTCATAACCTAGAGCCATTTTTCAAAGTATAATATATGATATTTTATATTGTACAGAACAAAATAATATTTGGTATAAGAAATTTTACTTTGATTTTATTTGAAATGTTTTAATAAGAAATATTAATACATATAACAAACATTACAACTTCTCTCAATTAAGGTTTGTTGCTAAAAGTACGCAACCTTTTAATAATCCTCTCGTTAAAAGTTTTAGAATATTGTTACGATAAGAGGAAAAACTTCTAGTTAGATGAAAACAAGATTTGAATTTTCCTGTTGTTCAAAACCTAAGATTTTTCAGAATATTTGTTGGCTTTTACCCGTGATTTTACGTACGTGGTGCAATTAATATAACTGGAATTTTATAACATATTCTGCTGGCATTATCTGGCTGCAGATAGTGTGTGTTATCCTAAAATTACCTTTTATAGAGTTTCCATCTAAAAAAACTTTTCTTTTATTTTGAACCTATCGTTTCTAAAAGTAGTAATTAAATAAACCGTAATCTCTATATACCTATAATAGATCTAGAAAGAATCTAGAAGAAAATGCTTAGAATTCACTTTCACAGAAAATTACGAACTTCAAAGAAAATCAATCGAATCGATCATATCTTCCTCGAAGCACATGTAGATCATATATTTCGAGCGTATTCCAATAGAGATTGTACGTAACTGCATTAAAAGCCATAAGCCGCATATATTATGGTCTTCATAGCGACACATGGGGGACAAGTGAGTCTCGTCCTTAGAGACTAAAATCAGTATTTATACTACTCAGTAAATTGTACATAGGAATGAAAAAAAATTATGATTCGTGGATGGAAATATCATGTATGGTCATGTATGGAATATATATTAATATTTATGCATTCAAGTTCGATATAAATATTCATAGACGTATAAGGTGACGAGACGACCTAGTTGAGCTACGACGCGATGCGTGCTTTGAAGATGTATTATAATTAATATATTTAATCATCCCCTTATTAAAAGAGAGTGCTTCAGTTCATTTTAAAGGAATAATTAAGAAACGAATATACAAGCATATCATAAATTTTAAAAGCATTTATAACTTCATGGCTACAGTCCTCTTAAATTAATAAATTAATATTTCAGCTAGATATGTCTCTCGTGGACATATGAAGTTGAGAATTATGTTTGAAACGGTCTCGACAGGTAGAAAGTCATACAAATATAAAAAAACCATAAAAGTTAGGGTGGCTACTCTACTACGCGCTGCCATTACTCAGAGTTCGATTGCAAATCAAGGAGATGAATTTAATTTCCTTGCCCTGGGTTTTCTTGACCTTTTTTAGTTTTGCGATAAAAAAATCAAAATAACAATTCTAATTCAAGCCACTCTGTTACCCACGTTCTGCCTTTCGAGACACTACAAATTGAATGGAATGGAAATATTGCCAGAGAGAAAAAAGGATAAAGTTAGTATTTTCCGACTACTAACAATTAAGATAGCTTTTTATTATATCTGCATGGCTCAAGTTGAAAGAAATGAAGATATAATATAAATTTTATTTAATGATGACTTACTTAAAAATAAACATTATTTCATAAACATCAGTAATCCATAGAGTTGCTAAAATATTAATCTATCACTTCGCTTTGTGCGTTGATATCGAATAGTTAGTGTTCATAAATTTATGTCAGTCAATTTTTCTATGTTATTTTTTGGTAGACTTACAATAATGTTTTCTTTATTTTTTAATTTATTTATTTCATGTAGTTCTTATTATCAGCTGTCTATATGCATGTAAAAATGTTACAAATTCAAGTATTCAACTTAATGTAACGTGATGACAGTCTATAACAGCCTCTGGGGGATATAATAATAATATGATGGGATTTTTTATCAATAATGACAATAATATTTACAATGTGCCAACAGTGTCGCAATTTTGAAACCATCACGGATGCTGCAATGCAATTATTACAGTTTAGTTGAGAATAATTAACCAGAGTACCTCGTATAGAATCTCACCCGCCGCTTTTAAATATAAAAACCTTTCTTATTAAAAATTACTTTTTTGATATATGATGAGGTTTTAGCTTAGAGGCATAAAGTTTGATTGGAAACGCGACGGTTATGGAATCGATTCTTACTCGAGGGAGTGAATTACTTAATTGTGATATAAGACAAAATGCACATTGGAGTTACGCAACTCAACAAACAATGTCCCAAAAATTACGCGGAAAGTATAAATACGAGTAAGAGCGTTTTAATACTAGGTTCTACCTGAATGTTCTATATATATACTCTTTGTGTCTTTTTTTTACTGAACTGCAGGAACTATATATAAACTTAGTGTTAAGACATTCCGTTGCTTAGTTCCTGCTTTCTCCGTCACCACTTTCCGCCTTTTTCGAGGCATTGCGTGTTGAGTGGCGGAGCTCAACGCCGCGCTTTACCTAGTTTCTAGAGCGAAGAAAATGGAAATAGAAAAATCCATCTTCCCCGAGTGGGAATCGAACCCTCAAGCCGTCGTTTACAGGCAAACGCTTACCTCTGCGCCACAACAGCCCTCAATAATAATAATATAGAAAGAGAGAAAAGTATCCTAATATACAAAACAGAGCCTTCTGAATAAGTCAAAAAGATTCTACAGTTTATAAGGCTTTTACTTTGAAATATATTTCAACGGTTGATAATTTAGACATCACATACATGTAATGTATTCGCAAGAGCGAGCACAAGTAAGAATATCCGCACCTTTTAAATATTTAACCAGCTATAAAGCGTGAAAAACTGTGGCTTCGAGCTTTTATTTGTATTTATATGGTGTCATTTTACCTTCTACTTTTTACTAAAATAAATAATTCGACTTTATCAAAAAGTATACAAGTAAACACAATAATAACGATTAAAATTAAATATATATAAGTGTTGCGAAATACATATTGTATATAAATTTCACTTTATAATTTTTCTCTTTATTTCACTTTACAATTTTTATTTAGAACGCGTTCTATTCCTTGTAAGACTTAGGATTTGGTTGATAATGTTATATATCAATTTAGATTCTTGGCATTATACATTTAAAAATGTTGCTGCCTGCTGTTTTTTTTTTCATCACAAAACAAAGGCGTATATTTTAAGAAAATAATATTTCTTCGTTACGATTATGTAGTCGCTTAATAAAATTGTTACACTTATACCAAGTATACTTTGCTTAAAGATATTTCTTAAAAAGTAAAAGTAATACTAAGTCATAAAACTATCAAATCTGCACTTAGCTAGAAAAAGAGATATATTTTGTCACTTTAAGCACTCATTTCAGTATTTAATTTTGGAATTTATCGTCGCACTTCGTGTGTAAATCTCTTTATATATAAATTTTAAAGCACTTGTTTCCATGTTTAGTAAAAAGCTCTATCGCTATTTAGTAACAACGTTTAAATTTTTCGATTTAAGCTAGAAGCAAAAGCATCTGTAGATGCTTTCTTGGATTCAGTGTTACAAACACTGAGTTCGAGATCGTTGCTAAAACTACGATTTGATTTGCACGAACCTTAACGTTGTTAGAAGAAGCTTTATCTCTAAATGTGGAACTGTTTGCTGGAGTTTCGCTATTTCAAGAGAATACGTAAAAGATTGTTACAAATGTTATGTAGTTTAAAACGTAATTTGTTTATTACAAAGATAAAATATAAACATGTAGTTCAGATGTAGGAGTGAATACGATGAATGAAAGTGACTTTATATCGTCGTATATAATGAGATACACTTAGTAGAGCTATGGTACAATATTTTTGTACCATCATTGTGTCTTGAGTGGCGACACTCACCGCTACACTTTTCCTAGTTGTCAGAGCGAAGAAAATGAATCGAACCGAAAAGGAATCGAACTCATAAACCGCCACGTTGTACAGGCAGAGGCTGCAGATCTGCGCCACGACGCCTTCTTGAGCGCCGCGCGCCTCGCCGACGCCTTGCCGACGCCTCGCGTAGAGCAGGACACCTTCCGGAGCGCCGCGCGCCTCGACGACGCCTTGCCGACGCCTCGCGTAGAGCAGGACGACTTCCGGAGCGCCGCGCGCATCACCCGCGCCTCTCGTAGAGTAGCGCGCGCACTGGAGTGCTGCGCGCAGTGCTGACGCTCCGCGTACAGCAGCGCGCACACTAGAGCTCACGCGCCAGGCCGACGACTCGCGTACAGCAGCACGCCTTTCGGAGCTCAGCGTGCCAGGCCGACAAATCGCGTACAGCAGCACGCCTCTGGAGCTCAGCGCACCAGGCCGATGACTCAGGTACAGCAGCACGCCTTTCGGAGCTCAGCGTGCCAGGCCGACGACTCGCGTACAGCAGCACGTGTCTGAAGCTCAGCGCGCCAGGCCGACGACTCGCGTACAGCAGCACGCTGCTCACCAGGTCGACGGTCGCGTTCAACAGCACGCCTTGCAGGACACCGCCGGCAAGGGCGACGCCTGCAGGCTAACTGCACAACAACTGTAACGTTATAAAAGAAAATAAGAAATAATTCACTTTCAAAGAAAACTACGCTGATCTTCGATCAGTTTTCCCATTAGACTGATTGAATTGACTTATTAGATTTTTCGCAGCCTAAATAAGCTACCCAACTAGTAAACAGTGTCACACCATTAGCATTAGCACCATATGATCATGTGAGCTCGGTCAAACCTGACTAACTACTTGATTGAACTTTAACTTGATAGCACTGCGTTAAGGGCTTAGAAAATTCTTTAATGGTCATCACCACGATAGCAAATTTCTCATTTAAATGACGTACCTAATTTTTCTTATAAGAAATCAAAATCCAATATGACACGTGTCTTATGTTAATAAATGGAAGACCAACACGACAGAACGTCTATCCCTGCTATACTACGTTGCAATGTTCTTTCACGTTTGGCTATTTATGAAATCAAATTAGCTTTATTTTGTTGGCTACTATTCTTCTGACCTTCAAAACGGGCTTTAGTGAAACAATCTTTTTCTTTGTGGCCTATTTTTTTGCAAAAGAGACAAAGGGTTTTGCTGCCGTTATTCAAAAAACTACGCCTCTCGGGACATTCATCCCTAAAATGACCGTTTTGCCCGCAAATAAAACATCTGTTTGCAGATTTATTTGAATAGTTAGAGCTGCTCTTTTTTAATGCACTCGATTCGGTTTGGTTGAGACGATGATTAAAATCTATCTTGTGGATAGGCTTAACATATGTAGATAAAAAAGAAACTATGTTTTCCGTCGTCAGGTTAGCGTTGGTGGCTGCCGCGCGAACTTGTACGTCGTTAATACCGTGTACGATTATTTGAATCATAAGTTCTTCACTCAAGCCTTTGATAATACGTAAACGCAACAATGAACTACGCGCATATTCTGCGTAAGATAAAAAATTGTCAGATGTCGAATTAAAGACATCATGAAGAGTTTGATCAAAATTAATTTTGTGCGGACACATGGATTTAAATTCTCTCACAATGTTAGACCACGAGCGATCGATTTGACTTCGACTTTGACTTTGGCTTATTTTTTGCTAGGCATCCTAATGCATTTACAAGGGCCTGTGTCGCAGAAATATTATTTTTATCTAGTGGAGGTGTATTATGGCGTACAGATGACGGTACATGTGTGCTACTAGCCGTGTTTGCCTCAATTGCCGTAAGACGGCCAATGCTTTTTTTGTAATAGTATCTTGAGGAAAAGACTGTGATTTACTCCGGCGACGGCGAAAGTTACCGGAAAACGATCGAGACTTTTCAAGCAGATTACGATTATCGTTATAACTATGCGAATAGCGACGCCGAGAATGAGGCGTTCGTGATCTACCACGCGATTCGCGATGCGACTTTGGTCTACGACGTGAACGTAAGAGCGTCCTACAGCAACGCGATTGCGTACGTGTCCTGCTACGAGGTGACCGCAAACCATGTCTAATGCGTCGCGGGGCTTCACTGCAATAATTTTGCTCAACTACAGAACGAAGTGGCGTCATGATAAGCTGTTTGCACAAAGCACGCGGCATTTTATCAAAATAATGATAATAATAAAAAATGTCTAGTTTACACTTTTTATGACACCGACGCATGTGTTGCGTTCGTGAGATAACAATAGCTTATTTTTACCAAGCAACGGTTCTTTTTAGATATAATTAGCGATTGCTTACTTTTTACTAAATTAATTGTTAGCGTTAAATCCTATCCCACTTCTGATTTTAGGAATCAGAAGTGATACACATAAAATAAGAAATACTTTACAACAGATTACAATCAATTTATTACAAAACTGGCCTAAGTAAACAATATTTCTTTATAATCTATTCAAAGTTACAATCATGTTCAATTAAACAATCGCTAACTTTATCTACATGAAGTTAAACAATGACAAAAGAATAACAAAATGGAACAGACTCACAGTATCAACGCCAACCACCCTTATGCACGAAAATCAACCCGGAGAAAGAGGACGAACATTACCGACTGCCCGCTTTTATAATATTGAAAACGGTGGTGGTGGGTGTAGATACTCGTACATGCGTAAGCATGTGTGAGAAAGCTTGGCTACTCGAAATTCCCATGTGCAGAGGGCTTGCACACTCGAAATTCCAACACTCTCGAAATTCCGCTAACAATATATATATATATATATATATATATATATATATATATATATATATATATATATATATATATATATATATATATATATATATATATATATATATATATATATATATATATATATATATATATATATATATATATATATATATATATATATATATATATATATATATATATATATATATATATATATATATATATATATATATATATATATATATATATATATATATACACATATAGTATATACTTACAAATTACATTGGCAGTGATGTAAATATAAAGAAACGATGATCAGAGGGCATGGAAATATCGTCTTCAAAGTCTCTTAAAAGTATAAAATGATTTGGCCCGTCTGATATGACGAGGTAAATCATTCCAGAGACGAGAAGCTGTGATTGTAAAGGAGTTAGTATAGAAGGAAGAAGAGTGGGAGGGAATTTTTAGCGTCAAATTTTGGTCTGAGCGGAGATTACAAGGATGAGAGCGTCCTAGAAATTGGAAACGCTCTTTGAGGTAAGGAGGGGTAAATAGATTAAAGAGTATACAGAAGAGAAGATGGAGAATATGAGTATTCCTGCGAAGACGGATTGGGAGCTACTTGAGCTTTTTACGAAACTCGTCATGAAAAGAGTAAAAACATTCGATTCCCATCAATATAATCAAAACCAAGATGAAGCGTCTTGAAATAAAACTACAAAGTGTATGTAATAAAAATGTACATGTACTCTCATGACGCAGCTGGTATCAGGTTATCTATACGAGTTGTTAATAGGTCGATTTAAGTTATTTGAAACAAATAACTTGAATCGATCTATTGATTTATATATTACAGATTCTCATGGTATTTTGTGAGTTCATATTATTATTCATTTTCTTCTTATTTCTTTGTTAAAAGAAATACTAGATAAACGATTCTGTATAGAAAATAAAAATAAATATTCGTAAAAGGAAAAATTATTGCAGCAAATAGTTCAGTAAATTATGATAAAAATTGTATATAAAAAGCAAACTATAAATCAAACGTTTAGCAATTTTTAAAAATTGCTGTTTCTGATATACAAACTACCTTAAAGTCATAATAAATGTAGTTTACTAGAGAATACTACAAACCGAATTTATTTTTTTTGTTGATATTACAAATAGTAAATTATAACATAACACTAACTATTGTTTTACACGTGAACTTATAAATGTTTAGATAGAGTTAATATTATCAAGAGAGACTATTTGTAGTTCAGGAGCAAAGCGTATGCACAATGTTAAATCATCTGAAGGGCTTACATAGTAAGTCTCTATAGATTTTATAAATATACTTTCTTGGTAAAATATATATTTTTTTATTTATTTTGTTTTTTATTTTGTGTTTTTCTCTTTATAACACACACAGGAAAGCAGAGGTAACCTTTTTTGAAATCCGAGCTTCTTCTTGTTAAAGACAGAGAGAACAAAAGAGATATAATAAAAATTCTGTGATGCTGCACTGGCCCCTTAGTTATTTAATTATTAAATAATTTATAAGAAATATGGTATACGATTTTAGTATATGACAATAAATTATTGAAAAGTAAAGCGTTACGCATTATTGGTGGATATCTAGGTGGTAACTGATATTAAGTAATTATAATGAAAACAAATTTTAAATTTATAAATAAATTTAATTATTTAAAGCATATTATATTTTGAAACAATCAAGATATTGCCGTTATTCAATAATAGCTATTTGTAGCAGTATTGTTTACTTCGCACGTAAAAATGTTATCATAACCACAAATATTAAATATAATAAAAGAACAATATTGTGCATTCAAAGTAAAATTTGAAGCCTCAGTAACTTAAGCAATATGTATATTTAGTCTTCTTATTATAAAAAAATAGTTTAATATGAGTTGAACTCGCGCATCGAGCGTTACATGCCAATTTCATCATTGTATCACAACGGAGAGTAAAAATTATAAGAAAATATAAGAGAAATCATATGACATTTTACGCTACATATTAGCGTAAATTGTATCTCTTGCCAAATTTCATAAGTCGAGTGAATAAGTGACTTATATTTTAATAATATAATGAATATCATACAAAATACATAATAATTATCATAGGAATCGAAGATTCATTTTTTAATTACGTTTACTGTGAAGTTAGATTCTTTCTGTGTTCCATGATATTATAAATTTAGATATTTAATATTAATTTCAGCTATCAAGTTTTCTACGAGATTTTGAAAAATACGATAACACCGTCGAGCAGACACTCGGCGCACGACAAAATGATCTTATAAGGGTTTTTCTTTTTGAGGAACGGTACCTTAGAAGAAATATATTATAATTTGCTGTACTGATATAATTCTAGTGCTATATTAAAAAATCATGTAAGCTAACGTTATTTTTGTGGCAATAAAGTAAAGCTAAAATAAAGCAGTAAAAATTTAATCCGAACAAGAATTCATATGACATGGATTCTGGCCAACTGGCAGCTGCGGTGGATGGAATGCTATACGTTTCGTACTAAAACTAAAGTATTCGGTGATAATTTATAAGTATATTTTACTTATCATTATGTGCAATTTAAATTCTTTATATCTTATTTATACTAGAAACAAAAAAAATATAATCTTTATAGATTGTGAAATATTTTTCTGAAAATATAAAATGCAACATTGTAATGCAGATGTTGTAGATGATAACTACCATTTATAAACATTACATCCCGGTAGAGTATCCCATTTTGAGCTTGAACGCACCGAAATGGCCGGAATATCTTAAAAAATCCTTGGTCTTCTGACCTTCTTTATAGATAAGAATATTTCCTAAGAAGCTCTATTAGAAGAAATTTAATAAATATCTCAAGGTTATCAATAATCAATATTTTATTTTAAATATAAGAAATCAGAAGAAAATTGTATCCTGTACACTATTTTAAACGAGATTTGTAAAAAGAATGTTTGGTATTTCCATCCAGAAGTATATATTGAATAGTTCTCTATATTAAATATCATATCGAAGCGAGTTAGACAAGTTGTAAATAAAGTTATTAGCATGATATCAGCACTTAAAAATATCTTTAGGAATACTTATGCAGAGGTTCTCTATTGAAATGTTCTATTGCAATAGTAACATAGGAGTGATAAAGTGATTTTTAGTCACCATTTTTTTATGATTAGTAGACAATAAATTATATTATTAAAAAAAAAACTTGTAAAGCAAGTTTTGCTGACTCACTGTATGTTTAAAAAATTCTTTCTGATTTATGGTAGCATACAACAGATACATAAATTTATAAATTTTCACAAATTTGTTATCTTTAATACGTAACCTATTACGTTAACTTAAATTCATAAAAAATATACGGTACCCACATTGTGGAAGTTTGATTAGCCCTTGGCATATATATTTTTAATAATTATTAATCTTTCAATAATTTATTACTAAATTACTTCACGATGTTGCACGGGATAAAGCGAGTACCATTAGTTTTTCAACTTTATCTTCAATAAAAGCACAATGCTAAAATGGATCTATCATCTTAGACTACATACTTTCATTCTTCAGGTTTTGCTTAGATAATTTATGAGTAAAATAATATTAAATTACTATTTTAACAGAAATTCGTTATCGTCCCTATGACGACATAGTTATTATAATATCTTACATATGATATTTTATATACATACATAAATGTAAAGAGGAAGATATAAACTGAACCTGTAATTTCTCTGTACATGGAATATATATAAAAAACTACTATTGAGATCACTTATCAGTGTAATAAAAGCCAAAATAATAATTTTTGAGATTTTGTTGTTTCTACACAGCATCTACCTGTAAACGTGGCAGTTTATGAGTTTGGGTTCGATTTCCACTCGGAGAGAATGAAATATTTTCATATTTCATACATTAATTAACATTTCGAGGGAAAAGCGGGGAATAGAGCTTCTTAACACTCCGTTTCTTAAGTCTACTTTGTTATGAACAAAGTTTCAGCTAGGCTACAGTTTAACATTATTTTTTTTTAGCTTCACTCTTTATCCCGCACATGGCAGGATAGGCAGAGGGAACTGCAGGGACCGTGGAAACCTAGTGTTAAAACACTCCGTTGCTTAATCCCTGCATTCTCCGTCCCCGCTTATTAGCATTAACTTCATGTTAAGAAAAATATATATATATTTTTTATTGCGCACGTTAATGCCAACAACGACTTGAAGTGATAGTTATAATTTGACTTACTAATAAACAATAGGACTGATTGAAATATTAAAGAATTAGACTAACTGTCGTTGTAGCAGAGTAGACTAATTTAGTGACAAGACACTGAGTTTTCCGCTTTATGCTCGTATATGAATCCCTAAGTTATATGGTAGAAAGCAAAGCCAAAATTTACCTAACCAGAACGGGAAAGTGAACATAGTTTATTGGCTCGAGTGAGTGTTGAGCCTACAAACGACCATAGCATTTATAGTACGTTGCCCCGCTGTTTCACGAGCATATTTCTCTTTGAATGATAGTTTAAATTTTTGTTTTTACACTGTCCAATAGAAATCTATGCTGTGACATACGTTGATATATGTATAAAAAACATTATAATCAAATCAAAATCAAGTTACAAAAAATATAACTTTAATATAGTAAATTTACTTACAGCTTATTCCAATTTTCAAAATTCAAGTACTATTTCCTTAAACGTGAAAATGTGACAAAGGAGTTTCATACAGTAACATAGGATCTTCAGACTACATAAAGAATAATACTAGGTTTGAAGACCTAGTTTCTTATTTAGTTTCAAACTTGGTGATAGTATATGCATAATATAATAGCGAGTTTATTTCAACAAGCCGGTTAATGAATAAAATGTTGCTGGTAAAACAATAAAGAACCAGAGTATATACAAATATATAGAAATAATAATATAATATATAGAAATCAAAATATATACAATTTGCAAATAAGATTTTCTTGCTTGGATTTACGACAATTTTCTAACATCACGTCTGAATTGGCTTTTTCTCGTATATGATTTTAATAAAACCCCCTTGGCAAAGTTAGATGTAAGCGTCATAAAGATGCTGAAGTTTTGGCTTGGGCTAGCGTTTTCAGCGGATTATTTAGAGACATAATTTTGAGTTTAAATTAAAGAAACCATCGGAGCTCTGTAAACATCTAAGAGACGTCAAAACACATAACTGGGAAAATCACGGGATGAGATTGTTACCTCGCTTCCAAGAGACAGAAGAACTCGAGTCAAGACTTCAATAATTCCATAAGCAATTTATAGGACCACAATCTAGTAAAGTAGGGTTAGGATGAAAGAGGAAAGTTCAAGACACAGACATAATAAAATCTTTTATACGGCAAGACGGGAACGATAATTTAAGAGTGACTAACTATTAAAATTCTAGTAATTTAGCACTAGTAATTTAATAGGATGGGGTAAAGCTACCGATAAATCTTACTACATCTGTAAAGGGGCAGTGGGGACAGCTAAACGTATGCTGGTGGGGGGATAGGGTTCTCTTGGAAAGTGGTCAATGCTCGCGACGCCATGAGAAAGTACTAGAAATCATACGTTAAGACTTTCATTAGCAAGATCACAGAGAAATATAAAAGTAGCAAATGCTCAATAGAGTTTGTGAAAGAAGGTTCTCATAAAAAACCTACACAAAAGCCTCTCTCCATATTAGATCCAGCGCCTGATTGGACACTTGTGATGGACACATATGAGAAACAGTATAATCTTGAGAATATTTGCGTTTTGCCATCCAGACAGGATATTTTTCTTTATTATTGAAGCCTAAAACGCGTAGTACTGGTAGAACTAACAGTTTCGTGGGAAACAAATATCCCGAAAAGTCACCATCTTAAACTCAATAAGTATTTGGATCTCACAAACAAACTGACCAGGCTTAGAGCTAGCTTATATGCGGTTGAAGTAGGAACGAGAGGTACAACAGTGATATCTCTCTATAGTTTACTAAAAGATCTCGGCCTGTGTAGAACTATCACAAACTCATTTCTAGAACGCACTTCAAAGGCAGCTTTGGTAGAATCATTTGGTTAGGTGGTGGGAGGACCTTGGCAGTGAAGGTGAGCGTTAACGATTTTTAAAGGGGGCCCTTTAAGCCTATACTTGGGTTGTAAGTCCCAAGCGCTGCTCGGAGCTACTCTGCCTACAACACGATGGGCCCGGCACCCGCACTCTAATTTCGCGTAGCTTGGTAGGGAGATGTTAAAATAGTGTAAATCTAGTGTTAAAATAGTCTCTGCTTTTTATCTGAATTCGAAAGACAGTACGCTGAGTGGCAGACCTCACTGTAATAATATAGTTTCAAAAATGGGGATCGAATTTATACCCATTGAGTTTAAATGCACTCCACCACGATGACCTCTTTTAAGTTTTAATTATTAATAATATCTCTCATTTTGAGACAGAGGTGAATAATGTATTTTATAAGAAATATAAAAAATGTACCTATGTTAGCCCGTTAAAATTAACTGTCCAGCTCATAGCACTTCGTCCTATTTTTTGCACTTAGAATTTCTAGTTTAATCAGGTTGAAAAATATCTACTAATATTGAATATTCATATTAGTAAGTTTTTTATTTGAGTATTGCTGGTTTTTATGCTTAGAGCTTCATAGAGCATATCAAAAAATAATTATCACAAATTTAATATACAAAATGAGTAACGAATAATCTAAATACAAAATAAGGTTAAAGTATTATTTAAAATAAGTTTAGTGCTTTATAAAGTAACTCGTAGATAATTTGTAATTAACTCAAAGTTTTAAAGTGTTCAGTACTTTAAAAATTTCAACTTAATTGCAATTTCACCGTCGTTGTTAGAAAAAAGAAAGTTCTTTTAAATTTTATGATGAAGTCTAAGGAAGAATAACCTCTACAGAGCATCTATTTCATTTTTAATTTTTACGAGCTTTTATTCTGTTTAAACTTGTTTATCCCTAAACAAAATATGAAATTACAGCATAAGTTGCTGCATTATTTACAAGTTGATATAATAATGTTATAATATCATAGTAATATTTGCTTTTACAGAGCCAATTTGTATAATGTACCGAATATTTTGTATCATAACAGTAGGTAAAATTTAGTTGTGATTAATATGTATGGTCATCGTTTTTAATGCGATCAATATAAATTAGGAATAATTAGTTTATCGATACTGTTAAGTAGAAACAAAAATCAGTTTATAATTACGTTAAGATAAACACTATAAGTCATTAATACATAAAAATATCTATCCATGTAAAAATAAAAACAATAATATTAGAAATACGTGATTTAAAAAATAAAAATATAATAATATACAGTAATCTATATATAGTAAACAATAATAAAATAAATTACAAAAATAGCTCTATTAAACCATTCTCCTTCCTTTTTACCTAAATCAAAGTGTTGGTTGCGAATCATCTTCGTTTCTCCGAAAAAATAAACAAATGAAAAGAAATCAAAGAACATTTCGACGTTCATGGCTTGGACCGGCCTTTCAGTGAAAATACAGGTGATCGATCAACGATATTACAATCTTGAAGGATAAGTACGTAAAATTGCTAGCAGCATATAAGGTTATAAATATTAGGCTACAAATATATTTAAGTATCATCATCATAGCCATGCTGAAGCCCTCGTGGCGCAGTGTTACAGGATCTGATCATTAACACGACGGTTATAGGTTCCACTACATGGAGGAATTAATTATTTCATATCTTCGTTTTAGTAAATAGTGCTAGTTGGCTTTTAGTTCTGCCACACAATCTAATATCTCGAAAATTGTGAAGTAGAGGGTCTTTACACTAGCTTACGCCTCGTCAGCTATATGCTGGATTCGGCGTCAAGATAGAGAAATATATACGAAAGAGCAAGTTTTGATTCCAATGAAGATTCCGTAGTTTAAATATCTAGCTGAATCTAATCAATCTCTTGTAGTTCGTTGTTTATAATGTAATTTAAAAAAGTCATAGAGATTACAGAACAAGATTTTTCTTTGTATATATATATATATATATATATATACATATATATATATATATATATATATATATATATATATATATATATATATATATATATATATATATATATATATATATATATATATATATATATATATATATATATATATATATATATATATATATATATATATATATATATATATATATATATATATATATATATATATATATATATATATATATATATATATATATATATATATATATATATATATATATATATATATATATATATATATATATATATATATATATATATATATATATATATATATATATATATATATATATATATATATATATATATATATATATATATATATATATATATATATATATATATATATATATATATATATATACGCCATTACGTATAAACTTAAGTATTTTTTTTTTAGCTTCACGCTTTTATCCCGCACATGGCAGGGTAGGCAGAGGGAACTGCAGGAACCATACGAACCTAGTGTTAAGACACTCCGTTACTTAGTCCCTGCTTACTCCGTCCCCGCTTTCCGCCGTTTTCGAGGCATTGCGTGTTGAGTGGCGGAACTCAACGCCGCGCTTTGCCTTAGTTGCCAGAGCGAAGGCAATGGAATAGTAAAATCCATCTTCCCCGACTGGGGATCGAACTCAGAAACCGTCGCGTTAGTCGCGTTACAGGCAGACGTTGTGCCTCTGCGCCACGACAGTCCTCAAGGTAAGTACATGCTATTATATATTATATTAAAAATCATAACTCAAAGAACTGTATTCCAAGTCGTAAATAATCTTACTACTGCAGAACAATCTAAGCAGATCAGTCTAATAGAGTGATTTATAATATTAATATAACACATAAACCCTTTTATGTGTAAGTATAACAACATAAATAAAAATTCCATAAATGTAACGTCCTCCTAGTAAGCAACTTAAAGTTGAAGTTCAACAAATTCTTAATTCTTGTCTAAAACAAGAATTCCTGTACAAACAAACCACGACTAAAGTTATATCTGTTTGAAGACAATCAAATACTTCAGATAATTTAACAAAGAAAACGAGTTCGAGTAAAAGTTAAAGTTATATAAAACAATTTATTTTTGGCAGCCTAGAACGTAATATCTATTTATATATGATAAACGATGAATATACCATAAGTAGTTCAGGTTTTATTTAAAAAAAATAAATACAATCTCTAATACTTTAATACTTTCATATTATCTTAATAAAAAAGAAAAAAAAATTGACAAGAAAACATATATCATTTGTAATGTAAATAATATATCTTTTGATTTATAAAAATAATCTTTTCGAAGTAGATAACAAAAATTTATCAGGGAACTGTTTGTCCTATATCTGCAAATTGGATCAGCGTAATTAATCATCCACTTCTCAGAGCTTTTTCCGCGGCGTATCAAAGCTTTCTTTCGTTTTTTTTATTTCGTTATAGTATACCAGACGTATACACACATGAAGCGAGTTCGTGTACGAACAAAATTAATTTGTCGACAAGTTATCCTGTTTCACTTGTATGTAGAGCCCATATTAAATTAAAGTAAGACTATCATAGCGAAGTTACACATGATGGTTTTAGGGTTCGATGGTTAATCATAGCATAGAGGAAAATTTAAATAAAACATTGACAAATATTAATACAAGAAAGAAATTGAAATGCAGTGTTTTAAGACTAATTATAAATAGAGCTTTAATCAAATCTTGAGAAAATACTGCAAAACATAACAAAGAATATCGCCTTCAAAAGACAAATCAATACCTAAGTATGATGATGAGTGAAAACGTAATTTTAAAACTGTAAGCACAGCGGGTGATACTAACTGTAACTCTAAGGAGTCAATGTCATATACGACAATAAGAACATTTACAGTACACAGTAAAGTAAAAGTAAGAATTTTTTAGTTTACATTTTATGTCTAATTGTATAGGGTTGAATGTGCTCGTCCATATTTAATACATGTAATATTGTTCAAGTGAACGTTGGATTTGAATCTTTAATAGAGTTAAAAAAGGCATACAATTAAATGATTTAAACAATTAATTTATTCACAGCTTCTTCTAATTGCAAAAAATTAAATGTATTCTTTGACGAAAAAGAGACAATACGTTTATCTAATAGATAAATTAAAGTTAATTAACAGTAACATACAATATATAAACATACAATATATATATATATATATATATATATATATATATATATATATATATATATATATATATATATATATATATATATATATATATATATATATATATATATATATATATATATATATATATATATATATATATATATATATATATATATATATATATATATATATATATATATATGTATATATTATATTACCATGTACAAACAAATATTTCAAAACGAACTACTTTATGATGGCAGACGTTCAAAGATTTTTTCAAATTAACTCAGGAAGTTTTAGAATATATAAATCAAAAAACGTATCCACACTGCTGGGTGAGTGTCTCACAATCATTCCTCGTCGTGCGTCACATCACGTCACACATAATATCAGTGGTGAGAGTGCCACACAGGCACAATCAACACAGCACGAGCGCTATATACGAAGAAATTTGCGGCGGCACGAGCGCACTACAGCCACCTCGTGAGGTGCGCGAGCCACAGCATGCCAGTTGCGTCTCGTTGCAGCATATGCAAACATGTCAAAATATAAAAGAAAAATATTAGATTCTTATTACTTAGCAGCGTGCAGTGACCGCAGTGTGCGCAATAGACAGTGATCGCAGTAGGTCTTATCGAATACACAATTTACATGTTATATACAGCAGAAGCAAATCAATCAATTAGTTATTTTAATTTGATCATACAAAATAAAAATAAAAAACGGCACAATTGGCTTTTAATAATCATATAGGAATTTAACAATTTCACTTTATTACTAAAAAACGTTCATGTGGGTATTCTTTTATCTCGTTTCTGAAATTATAAAACACAAGGGGTTAATTATTAACTAAAAATGTGGAAACACATCTACACTACATGTGTTGAGCATGTCCGGGTAGAGATTCTACACAATAAATGCTATAAATCAGTCATTAACTATACTGCAGAAAAGTTCTTTTTCAGTACAGATAGTGGCTTACGATCAACTGTCACGATTGACATAAATTCATCGCTTTAACACGTTCGATGCGAAACCAGGTCGAAAACGCCTGGTCCATATCTCGCTTGTGGTGCGGCTACGAAAAGTACAGACTTCTCTGTCGTGCGAAGAGCGTAACTTCAGATTGGTTCGGTGTAGGAAAGAGATAAATACATATCTGAGATGGGCTATTAAAATAGAATCCAGTGGTATGCCTATCTTAATACCAGATATTTTATACCTGGTACCGCACTGAACAAATAAAATTTCATCACAGTGTGGGTACAGGTCGAATACACCCGGTACCTCTGCGCTAGCTTCGCACGGTTAGTGTTGTGATCGTAATCGAGTAAGGGCACGCGTCGACAATGGGTTCAAGACCAGCGAAACGGTGTCATAAAAGAATAAAACTGGACTACATTGAAGACAATGATGATAATAATAAATCGAAATATAGATTGATTTATCAAAAATGGATAATTCGCCATTACTATTTATTGAATTTGCTAATAAATAGGTAGGTGATAATTACGAATACACTTTCTTTAGATAATAATATGTACTATAATATTATTTGTGTTATTACATAATTTACGGTAAGTACTGTAAATAGTACTTGTATGTCAAACTTCTTAGGTTACAGAGTCGAGAGAGTAGGTAGGTATCTACATATCATTAGGACGGGCTTACTAGTGTAATGAATCAAACCAGGTTCCTTCTTCAATTACATTTATTAATACTGAGTACAATTCAGATATCAAAAGGTACAGCATGACTGCTTAATGTTCTCTTCAGAATGTTCCTCCCAAGAATGGTCAATCAAATATTTATACTAGTTTATTTATACCCCCACACAGTTGACCACTTCCGATACAATTTAATGTTGCCAACTAAACTATTATAATTAATATTTTTGAAATACAATTCCATAATAAAATATATAATCAAGTATAACCATTAATAAATTATTATAACATCGGATATTACAATGTTAAAATTAATTGATAGACAAATAACGAGTGACGTTCAAGACAATATCTTATTTCTTTATACAAATAATAATAAAATATCGATAAATTACAGTACAATTAAGTGATAAAATAACAAATCACAACACTCGGCCATCCGAACGCGTGCTCTCTCCGGAGCACGCACTAACAAATCACAACACTCGGTTATGATATATTTACTATGTATACAGAACAATTTTTCTTAAAATTCAATTTCAAATTATTAAGAAAACAAATTTATTAACAAACAAAAGTAAATAAAAATTACAATAATACAATATTTATATTTAACGCATCTGCACTTGTTATTATATATCCATATATTCTATGACTTATTTTATTTATATAGGTTCACCAGTGGTACTTACAATATATAATAATAATAATGACCATTTTCTGCAAAGTTCACTATTAGGTATGTTATTCCGTATTACATAATGTCCCCCACTTTTCAACTTGAACTTTTCATTGTTTCGGTCATCCACCACCTTAGTCAAGAGGTCCAGTCCAGCAGGGTCCCACAGTGGTGCAGATTTCGTATTTCCATCTTCTCATCGACCGTCCTATTTCTAGTCCCTTTCCCCGGATACCACAGAGTTACTTGTTTACTCAGCTTTTTCTGGTGCAACGCAGCTTGTGGCTTTTCTAGCCCCATTTCAAATGGTTTTGTCTCTAATATCAGAATTACTTGATTGTCTAAAATCTTGTTTCTCAGCATACTTTTTCCAATTACAATATATAACAATAATAAATTTTTAAAAATTTTCCATAAACAAATGGATTTCAAGGTGAATACCGCAATGCAACAATCGATAGCTATCAATTTTTTCATAAAAATAAAAGAAATGACAATGATATAACACAAGTTACTTTATAATGTCGAACAGTAAATTCTTAATATATTAATAAAAAAAAACAATCAAGCATAATAAAGACAATAACATAATGATGATACACTATGTAATGCTGATATCCTAGACGTTCGGTTTTGCGATATTTACGTAATGACGTTTTTACATACAAATTCAGTAAAAATAAATAAACTAAGCTTCTAAATTGTTACTTATATTATAAAAATACCAAACCTTTTCATTATTTTCAGTACCATTTCTAATAAAGCTAAAGAAATTTCACAGCAAGGAATATTCACGTATCCAAGGTCTAATTCTATCAGATGCTATTCTTACACGTCTGTTAGTGCAATATAAAAACAATTAAATCAACATTTGAATTATCTAACTATTTAGCAGCATAATAATTTGTTTTTGATACTTCTCCACTAGATATCTTGAATAAAGGATTGCAAGAGATCTTTTGAATTGTTATATTCTTTTGCCGCGTTTGAGGCGCATAAAGTAATGTTGATTATATTTTATAATTCTGTATTAATCATTTTGACATTCAAAATCTGAAATAAATTAATAGAGAAATAAATTTAAACATTTTAAAATAAATTTCAATGTTAAGAAACCTTAATGACACAAATCCTAACAACACGAGGAATAAATCTTTGTTCCAATGTTTATTAAACATATTTAATTAACAATAAAAAAAATAATATCAATATATCTTAAGAAATACATAAGTCAATCAATTTTAAATAGATATACTAGCCACAGCAACTTGCCGTTACAAAAATAGCAAATAACAATGCGTTATGTTAACTTCAGAATTCGTATTTTAGCACGATTTTAATTTACTAAATTTCCATAATTATGCAAATTATTATAAATATATATTTCAAAAAAGAATAATATAATTTCCACTTAAATCATCATATAACAACATATGATATGAATCATACGGCCGTAGCGTTAGGTACATTAATAGTACGCTTCGCTGGGATATGTTAACCAAAGATATCAATTAGGTATGCGTTTGGCTAAGCTATCGTTACTATACTTTTGTATTGTAATGGAGGTCGCAGAAAATTAAAGTTGTAGGAAATCTCTGGTATATACTTTAGTTTAACTTTTAACATGTTATTGAGACCGGCCGTTAAGAAACCTTTTACTAATATTACTATAGGGTCATGCGAAAAAAAAATCTTTTAAATAAACCTTTAGAATATTCATATTAATAATAGTAGTGTAAACTAATAATATAGGAATCACTCTTCTCACTACAAATGGTAAGGTTAATAATATTTCAGTAGTTTTCAAAATTATCACCCGGTAAAAATGAATTTAGTACTTCCATTTTAATTGCAGTTAAATTTTAGTACTTTATTAAATTATTAGCAAAAATAAAATTAGCTCATTGTGACCAAAACTTTCAATTTCTACAGATATCCTAACTACAGATATTTTTAGAACACTTCATTAGATTACAAACGCTGCCAAAGTGTATGAATTCAAATTTGAAATATTTATTACCAGCATTAAATAATTCAAATTACGTATTTGAACACACAATTAACGAACGGTTTAGTTAGTTAAAGTTAACTACTTGATATGTGTACATACGTGGTATGATACAAGGGGTTTTAGTTTAAAATAATTATCAAGATGACGATCTTACCCGACGATTGACGATTTAGTGCACTTTACAATAATTATAAGTTCTGTTAAAAGTTTAATGAGAATTTGTTATAAATTATAGGTCCATTCTACTGTCGGGTCTTTTAAAATCTGGAATAACACTAAAGTATTTTTAATATTTATCACTGATTACATTGATTATTACACTTTAGAGCTTATATCTTATTACGTATGGAGTTATCGGCATTTACGTTATTTCACATCTGCTGCGAGTATGAAAACTTATAATAAAAATAATTTCTTCATTTATCCACGATTTACTAAGAACTAATATACTTTGTTCTTTGAAGATAGAACAGACAGTTTATCATCTTGACAGCAAATTTAAAAAAATATATATTTATACTCTTACTTGGATTTTATCGGCCATTAGTTGGTTCAGCTGTCGTCACATAACACAACAATTGTTTCAATTGGTTGGTATTTCAACTTCTTTCACGACTGGAAGACCTATATCTTGTCAATTCTGCCTTACTGGAATGAAAACATTTCTCGTCCCCTGAAAAACTATTTTACGAAGCTTCACATTCTTTTATAAATTTTAAACTTGTCTTGCCTTTTTTTTACTTTGGGGCCAACATTAAATATACAGATGTAGCACAAGCTCAAAAAGATTTGAATACCTTAACCGAGTGGTTTAAATTGTACTTACAGACAATTAATACCGTAAAAACGTGTTATGTAATATTTAAACAAATGAAAATAGAAATATTTCATCTCATAACCCACTAGTAGTTAATAATGTGATTATCTAACAAACGTCTTAAATGAAAAAAATGAAAAATACCTGGGTCAGACACTCATCTCTCGTGGACATATCAAATTGAACACATCAAAACAAACTTTCATCCATTTTGGGTTCGCTAGGTAATATCTCCCGGTGTATCCTCAAGAAATTAAAATACAATATCTATAATTTGCTAGTGGAAGCACACCTAAACTACCTAATCGAGATTTGGGGAAATGTGCCTAAAACAAAACTGCGTGACTTACAAGTTAAACAGAATAAATTAGTAAAATTATTATTTCATTATCACTACCTTACTTCAACAAAACTATATTTACTGAACTAGGAATAATGAATATAAAACAACTCCACTCTTACAATACTTATAACTTTTACACAAATGCTACTTTTAGCAAAACTCACAAATATACAAACGAAGTACACGCCGGGAAAGCTTGTTTTTCTTATCGAGAGTTCGAACAAAGTTTACTATGAAAAATGTAACATACGACGGAGCACAATGTATAATAAACTTCCCATCGACATAAAAACATTGTACGAGCTTACATGTCTTAAGTCAAAATTAAAGAAACATATTTTTAAAAATTATTCCAAATATTTATAATACTATTAAAATATTTAAATAAATATCTCATTGTGACTACAACTTTACTGGCAAAATGTTCATCCTACCCTCCTATGTTTTTATTTTATAAAAATTTGTACTTTTTTCAAATCAAACTTGAATTATTGTATTATTGTTATTTTCTTTTTTTTTTGTTTATTCTAGTAGATAAAAAAAAAATTGTGCGAGTATAACGACCGATTGTAAAATTGTAGTTATTAACAAACTATAGATTATGTTCTCACGTAAATGACCGTATTGTCTTTTGAAAATAAATATCTGTAAACATAAATCTTTAAACCATACGTATACTAGTATTAAGCTTAGCTTAAGCTATTTCACATCAACGTACCAAGCATCTATATTAGCGTTTCATTTCAAAAAATCGCACGTGATTTGATTATAAATACTAAAACGGCTTAAGAAAATCTTAGTTAACATGAAATTATTCTTCATTCCAAAATTACTGTTTGACCGACTGCGTTTCAGCTGTATAGCTGAATTATCTTACTGCAATCGATAACTTGAGTTCAGCTATATAACCAACATAACAGAAATCTATAAGTTTTTACATCGTTTGTAAATATCTGGCTTCGCTCATTCATATAGCTCTAATTACTATTGTATAACTAAAAGCACAACAATATTTCTTCTACATTCTTCAATATTTTTACTAAGAGACTATGTAATACGCAACCTCATGTTTGTTATCTCAACCCGCCTATATGGTTGTATCTCGCACTACATGGTTGCAACATAATTACCAATATGGCTGTTCCTCACGCAAATCTGTATCTATTTTTACACATTTTTCTGATAGTTATTGTCAGAAAAGTTAAAATTTGACGACAATAATACGTTATTAATTCGAAATATATTTAGTTCAAAAATATTAACTTTACCTCGAAATCACATTATCAGCCTTCATTATTTCTCATGAAACCATTTCTACACTATAAACAAACAAACAAATTCTCTCTTCTAAAAAAAAAAAAAGTTTTATCAGTTATTACTTAGGTTTTCAATATTATATAATCATTTACAAAACTAAATATTCGTATTGTAGCATTTGCGAATATCGATAGCATATATTCGCATTCGTATTCACGAATATTTAAAAAAAAAATTACATTCGTTACATCACTAATATCAAGCTACCTACATGTTTTTCAAGTCAAGTCAATTACGTCACATTCATAGGTCCGTCCTTCAAGTCATCTACATTCAAACTCACATTTACATAATTCAAGCCACCTACATGGTGGTAGATCATTTCAGACATCTATTATTCAAGCCACCTTCCTGGTGGTACATCACAATTCTACAATTCAAGCCACCTTCCTGGTGGTACATCACAATTCTATAATTCAAGCCACCTTCCTGGTGGTAGATCACAATTCTACAATTCAAGCCACCTTCCTGGTGGTACATAACAATTCTACAATTCAAGCCACCTTCCTGGTGGTACATAACAATTCTACAATTCAAGCCACCTTCCTGGTGGTAGATCACAATTCTACAATTCAAGCCACCTTCCTGGTGGTAGATCACAATTCTACAATTCAAGCCACCTACCTGGTGGTAGATCACAATTCTATAGTTCAAGCCAATTTCAATTCAATTCAATTTATAATTCAACAATTCAATCTATAATTCAACAATTCAATCTATAATTCAACAATTCAATCTATAATTCAACAATTCAATCTATAATTCAACAATTCAATCTATAATTCAACAATTCAATATATAATTCAACAATTCAAAATATAATTCAACAATTCAATATATAATTCAACAATTCAATATATAATTCAACAATTCAATATATAATTCAACAATTCAATATATAATTCAACAATTCAATGTATAATTCAACAATTCAATCTATAATTCAACAATTCAATATATAATTCAACAATTCAATATATAATTCAACAATTCAATATATAATTCAACAATTCAATATATAATTCAACAATTCAATATATAATTCAACAATTCAATCTATAATTCAACAATTCAATCTATAATTCAACAAATCAATCTATAATTCAACAATTCAATCTATAATTCAACCCCTACTTGGTGGTATATCGCATTTACAAATCTATAATTCAATACACCTGCATGGTAGTAGATCGCATTAATAAATCTATAATTCATTCATATACAAAATTCACAATACTTAAATGAACTCGCATATTCATCATAAATAACAATTATTATAAGACTAAATTTCTGTTTCATATGGTTCAAACGTTTGATATAGTAGTAACGTACATGCGTATCAGAAAAATTTTTCTACCGTCTTATAACAAAACTTGCATGGAGGGTACTCATTTACTATACGAAAAATAAACTCACGATGTTAAACCACATTATCTGGTTGATAATTTTTCATACAACAATTTAGTCTCGGAAAATAAAGAGCTAAAACGGAATATTTTCATTTCTTTTACTTACATAAATTTCTCCTCTCCAGGGCGCGTGGAACTTTACACTTCTGAGATGTAATGAATCAAACCAGGTTCCTTCTTCAATTACATTTATTAATACTGAGTACAATTCAGATATCAAAAGGTACAGCATGACTGCTTAATGTTCTCTTCAGAATGTTCCTCCCAAGAATGGTCAATCAAATATTTATACTAGTTTATTTATACCCCCACACAGTTGACCACTTCCGATACAATTTAATGTTGCCAACTAAACTATTATAATTAATATTTTTGAAATACAATTCCATAATAAAATATATAATCAAGTATAACCATTAATAAATTATTATAACATCGGATATTACAATGTTAAAATTAATTGATAGACAAATAACGAGTGACGTTCAAGACAATATCTTATTTCTTTATACAAATAATAATAAAATATCGATAAATTACAGTACAATTAAGTGATAAAATAACAAATCACAACACTAGTTTACAGGATTTGTTAATTACCTATCTACCGACCTATTATTTTGTTAATTTTTTGTTTGAATAGCTTTAAAGCAAGAATCTTTAACACTAACACTACATTGCGTTGCAACATTTAAAATGAATTGATATTTGATATATTGATTGATATTTAAAATACATTTAGCAGAAAAGGACTTGGACGCTGATACAGGTTATGTTATAAAACATTGCAATTCACATCGCACGCCCTTTGCCTCACGCTACACACCGCATACTGCACGCCATAAGCCACACTCCACACTTAGTTTTAAAATATTACGTACAATAAATAACACTCACGTAAGATCTTTCATAAAAAATTATTTGCAGAACCCGCAATAATACCAAATATACACCATTTAGTAAAGGGCACGAAGAAGAGAAACTGTGTTGGATGCTACGAAAAGCTTCGAACAAATTTAACAAGTCGTCAAGCTGATAAAAAAGTTAAAAACATTTTAACTGAATTTAACGTATGCAAAAGAAACTTCTGTTTGGATTGTTACAATATAAAACATTAATGAATATTATTTTTTCTTTTATTCTTCAATAAAATTTAGGCCCATCGATATCTGTTTTTGCCATCCCTAAAATATGCATAAACATCCTCTTATTCTGTGCGGCACTGAATACATAAAACCCTGTATTTTATTTTAGCTATAGATTCTAAACCAAAGAAGCTGTCCCCGTACGCCATCAGGATCTCTTCAATCAATTCATTAATACTAATATTCAAAGCAAAAAAATATGTTTTTTGTTTTCATGTAGCTTCATGAAAACAAAAAACATATTTTTTTGTTTTATAAAAAAGGATTAAAGTTTTTTTAACATTACCGGGTATTATAAGCCTTGTACCGCCGCAATGGTAGTTTTAGGTCCAGGTGTAAAACGCCCGGTACCGCAGGAATAGAAAGAATAGAAAATTTTGTGCCGCTGTGAACGTGTTAATAGACTCCTCATACAAGACTATCCTAGACTTCCAAACCCCTCACTAGACTCCTAACAACTCAATAATTTATTGGAAACTTTTCGATGACCTAGTATTATGAAATTAAGTTGGCGAGTTGTCTTTATCACAAGTTCTTCTTGTTGACATTAGTGCACGAGTTGACCTATTTTTCGTGGTATTGTGTCGGTAAGATTTCTTGACATTACTTTTAAATCCAAAAATGTCAATATTGATGATAACTTTATTTCTTTGTCCTTTTTAAGATTTGTAACAATAAAATCGATTAAAGTTTATTTTTATTAATTATTTCTTTATTAATAATAAAAATAAAATGTAATAATAGTAAACATTATAGGAAACATGTAAATATATAACGTAGGATCCGATAAAACAATAAACAAAAATTGTTTATATCTACACTTTAAGGACGCGCAGTGCAGACTGTAGGCACAATGGTAGAGAGCTCAGTCTCCGTTCGGAATATTGAATTATAGTAACTTTCCTGCTGTAGGAAAGACAAAGCGCGTTATTTTCTGCCATTCAACGTGTATACAAGTAGATGAGATCAATGCTCAAAGCGTGAAGCTAAAAAATCGAAAATACAACATACATAACAAATATAAAATGATAGGTACACAATTAAATATATGAACAAATAATAATAACCACACTATTGTTACGTTAATAAAAAATAATGACGTAGATGAATCTCTATAGAGAATATGTTATCACTTATCTCGGCGTCTATAAGTCCACAAAGCGATATCAACATTGTGGATGGCTAGAGAAGCTTAATTAGTCATTTTAAATAAAAAAAGTACCAAATAGTAAATTTTTCTTTCGGATATAAAAACATGAGAATATGTAAGAATTTTTTTAATGTTTAATAAGGATTTTTTAAGTGAAAAGCGTTTTCTCCATTTTTATTTTTAAATAATAAATAATATTATGATAATATATCTTTCCAGAGCCTAAAATAATTGCCGAACAACAATTTACAACACTATGTTAGCAAATATAAAATTCAGTAATTTCAAATATTGACTATATTACAGTATCAGAAGCCAGTGTGTAAACTAGGACAACACGGCGCCTACTGCATAACAAATCTGAGATGACTTTATATATGGCACACACGTCCCGTTTCATGCCGTACTTACTTGAAATAAAAGCTGGTAAATTTCGGGCTTCTTTAGAAATTTCGTTAGTAACATATTGATTATTGAAATTATTATTATACTTTGAATTTTAGTGGCAGTGTGGATACGTTTTTTGATTTATATATTCTAAAACTTCCTTGAGTCAATTTGAAAAAACCTTTGAATGTCTGCCATCATAAGGTAGTTCGTTTTGAAATATTTGTTTGTACATGGTAATACATGTATATATATATATATATATATATATATATATATATATATATATATATATATATATATATATATATATATGTATATGTATATGTATATATATATATATATATATATATATATATATATATATATATATATATATATATATATATATATATATATATATATATATATATATATATATATATATATATATATATATATATATATATATATATATATATATATATATATATATATATATATATATATATATATATATATATATATATATATATATATATATATGTATATGTGTATATATATATATATATATATATATATATATATATATATATATATATATATATATATATATATATATATATATATATATATATATATATATATATATATATATATATATATATATATATATACATATATATATATATATATATATATATATATATATATATATATATATATATATATATATATATATATATATATATATATATATATATATATATATATATATGTATCATGTTTTTATATCCGAAAGAAAAATTTACTATTTGGTACTTTTTTTATTTAAAATGACTAATTAAGCTTCTCTAGCCATCCACAATGTTGATATCGCTTTGTGGACTTATAGACGCCGAGATAAGTGATAACATATTCTCTATAGAGATTCATCTACGTCATTATTTTTTATTAACGTAACAATAGTGTGGTTATTATTATTTGTTCATATATTTAATTGTGTACCTATCATTTTATATTTGTTATGTATGTTGTATTTTCGATTTTTTAGCTTCACGCTTTGAGCATTGATCTCATCTACTTGTATACACGTTGAATGGCAGAAAATAACGCGCTTTGTCTTTCCTACAGCAGGAAAGTTACTATAATTCAATATTCCGAACGGAGACTGAGCTCTCTACCATTGTGCCTACAGTCTGCACTGCGCGTCCTTAAAGTGTAGATATAAACAATTTTTGTTTATTGTTTTATCGGATCCTACGTTATATATTTACATGTTTCCTATAATGTTTTCTATTATTACATTTTGTTTTCTTTATTAATAAAAAAATAAGTAATATACTATTTATTTATATACATTTTTATGTGTAATATTTTAATAGTTACATCTTATATAAATATTTAAACTTAAGTTGTATTTGTTTTTATGAGAAAAATATTACTTTGGATTACGATAAGTATTTGATATATACGTTATCGCATTTAATAAAATATAAACTTTAATCGATTTTATTGTTACAAAGCTTAAAAAAGGACAAAGAAATAAAGTTATCATCAATATTGACATTTTTGGATCTAAAAGTCAAGAAATCTTACCGACACAATACCACGAAAAATAGGTAAAGTCGTGCACTAATGTCAACAAGAAGAACTTGTGATAAAGACAACTCGCCAACTCAATTTCATAATACTAGGTCATCGAAAGTTTCCAGTAAATTATTGGGTTGTTAGGAGTCTAATGAGGGGTTTGGAAGTCTAGGATAGTCTTGTATGATGAGTCTATTAAAGCGATGAATTTATGTCAATCGTGACAGTTGATCGTAAGCCACTACCTGTACTGAAAAAGAACTTTTCTGCAGTATAGTTAATGAGTGATTTATAGCATTTTTTGTGTAGAATCTCTATCCGGACATGCTCAACACATGTAATGTAGATGTGTTTCCACATTTTTAGTTAATAATTAACGTTAACCCCTTGTGTTTTCTAATTTCAGAAACGATATAAAAGAACCGTCGTGGCGCAGAGGCGCAACGTGTGCCTGTAACGCGACGGTTTCTGGGTTCGATCCCCAGTCGGAGAAGATGGATTTTTCTATTTCCATTTTCTTCGCTCCGGCAAACTAGGCAAAGCGCGGCTTTGAGTTCCACCACTCAACACGCAGTGCCTTGAAAAAGGCGGAAAGCGGGGACGGAGAAAGCAGGGACTAAGCAACGGAGTGTCTTAACACTAGGTTCACACGGTCCCTGCAGTTCCCTCTGCCTACCCTGCCATGTGCGGGATAAAGCGTGAAGCTAAAAAAAATATAAAAGAATACCCACATGAATGTTTTTAGTAATAAAGTGAAATTGTTAAATTATTATATGAGATTGTTAAAAGCCAACTGTGCCGTTTTTTACTTTTATTTTGTATGATCAATTTTTTTTTGTTTTTCTGTAATAATGACAATTTTATTTCAGTTTTAATCAAGTATGGCCGAGCTTATTTCCACATATTTTAGCTGATATATGTTAGCATTACGCGTACTAGTTATATGAAGCCAATGTTTGCGTTTAAGTGGAATCTGTGATAGTATATGTAGTAATAGATAATGACGCTTTTGTTTCACTTTTGATCAGGTATGATGTCACATGTAGATCTGGCGTGCATCTGCTATATACTGTATGTAAAATAAATTAAATATTGCATGTAAATTGTGTATTCGATAAGACATACTGCGATCACTGTCTATTGTGCTAAGTAACAAAAATCTAATATTTTTATTTTATATTTTGACATATTTAAAGATGCTGCGACGAGACGAAACTGGCATGCTGTGGCTCGCGCACCTCACGAGGTGGCTGAAGTGCGCTCGGTGCCGCCGCAAATTTCTTCGTATATAGCGCTCGTGCTGTGTTGAATGTGCCTGTGTGGCGCTCTCACCACTGATATTACGTGTGACGTGATGTGACGCACGACGAGGAATGATTGTGAGACACTCGCGCCGTCAATTTCTATGGTAAGTGTGTTTACGCTTGCCAGATGTGCCTAGCATATGATGTCTCTATCCGAAGACTACGTTTACCGGATAAGCTGATTGTGTGATTCTTCTATTTGAAGATAAAGTTTAATAGATGTGGCAGAGAGTAAGGAAATGCTATATTAGGAATCACTTTAATTATATCTACAATTTCTATAATTTCAATATCTTTGAGTTCCTTGGCATTAAGGCATTAATAATAAGAATTCTACGATCACCGATTGAGTCTCTCAGTAACAAACTAAACACCGCTTTAACTAAGAAAACAGAAAAGAATATAAAAGATTTTTTTATTTCTGGTTTTCAAGAGTAAAGTTAGAAAAATAATGATCGAAGGAAAAATATTTTGTATTTCTTAAACCCATTATAATTTTTACAAAAGATGAAATGTATAAACGTTTAAGTATACTTATACTAATTAAAATTCATTACACATTACGATAAAAACCGATATAGATATACATATAACTCTGTAAACGTGTATCTAGGGAACATGTTCCAGATTAATTACATTAGCATAGTATGTTGTAAAAGCGCTCTCTTACAAAATTACTACGTAGTATAAATTTCATACATAACAAGTCTATCTTAAGTAACATTACTGTAAGGAAATACCTTTTAAGAATAACGTGTGCAAAATTTAAAATTTACCGATATTTAATAAATATAATTTATAATTTTTTATATGCTCGATAATAAGGTAAATATTATTTCTATAACAAAAATGATTATAATACGGAAATATTGTGTTAATTTTTTTATGAAATAACCATATACCTTTTTCGATTATATATTGTAAGATTGCAAAAAATAACCTATCAACAGTGATATATTAATAGCAGTGTTATTTTATTGTTAAAATTTATTACAGGCCTTAAATTTTATTTAAATTATTAATATTTTTATCGAGCATAAAATAGCTATTTCCATAGAATTTGATATATCCATATCGTTTGGTATTTCCTTAGAAATATTTTATTTCCATTTTTATCGGGCAATGTCAAAAAAACCGAAAGCACCTACGCATAATATACCTAATCGTATAAATACCGTTACCAAACATATGTTGTATGTAGTAAGGTTATATTCATCTATATGCAGTACCTACATATTCAAATAAACCCGTAAAAGGAGTGTCCATAAATTTGCTCATACGGACAGGGGTTTTCAATAAAGTTTCCCAGGAGTACTTTTTATTCGAATGCTTGAGTGGGGGCTTCATCTTCATAAAGTTAAGCATACTAGTATAACATTTAGCTTCAGTGCATATAGAGAAATTGTGTAAAAATGCGATTACAAATGCTTAGTCTCGCTATTCTTTGTAATTGTTAAATTAAAAAAAGGAAATTTTGAAATAGGTAACAATTGTAACATGTTACAGAGATTTTTGTATTGTATGTAATTTCAACTATTTTATTGCACGTACGCACGTTGTCCTCCTTCCGCCTTTCCATCCATCTCCATGTCCATCAGAGCGAGTCTGTCCGCATGTCCATCGGGGATGAAGTTAGGATAGCTTCTTAGCTATCCTAACTTCATCTCCGGCTTATACATTCAGTGTTCAGTGGGCACTCTACTCGGCTCAAATATTTTCTAACGTTCATTTGCATGTTATGTAGGTAGAGAGGCAACTGCAGCAACCTTGGGAACCTGGTGTTAAGACACTCCGTTGCTTAGTCTCTGTTTTTTCTCGCTTTCCGATTTCTTCCAAGCATTGCATGTTAAGTGGCGGAACTCAACGCCGCGCATAATCTAGTTGCCAGAGCGAAGAAAATATAAAATAGAAAAGTCCATCTTCCCTGAGTGGAAATCGAACCCAGAAACCGTCGCGTTCTAGGCAGATGTTGCGCCTCTGCGCCACGACGGTCGTAATTATATTTTTTCACATTGTTATTTTGTACTCAAAGTTTCGCTTGCAATGTTTCAAAAAATATATAGTGATTCCAAAAATACTATAATATTTTCACAGCCACTTGGTACACAATTTAAATTTTACATTCAGATTTTCCTTTAAATTCCTTTTTTCTCTGAGAGTGATAGGTATAAAGAATAAAACAAGCTTCCTATGTAAACGGAATGCTCAAAATTGTGTCATATTACAAAAGCATTACGCGTGTACAAGCATTTATGGATACCATTCAAATGAAGTCACCAAGTTGTTTCAATTTTATATTCAGGAATTATATTAATATATATCTAGATTGTTTAAGCTAATTTTTTCAAAATTTGATATTAACACATTCAATATTCTATTAGTATTCTGTTCTAAGGTACTGGCATCTTGAGCGAGCAGTTGAGCACAATTCTCTTTGCCTATGTCACAAAACTAATAGGAAATAAATTCTTAATTGATTTTTGCATTTAATGCAGCTGCGATGCAAATATTGTCCGAATATGCTCAATTTCGTCACTAATAATTGTAAGTTGTATTTATGTAAAATATTATTTTTTTATATTGTATATTTATACTTACACAATTTCATAAGAAATCGTAGGGTGCAATAATTTAGTTAAGGCTAGAAATCAATTTTAATCAAACAACTTTATTGGAGTTTGTTGAAGTTACATTCAAGACGCAGTTGGATTAAACAGTCAAAGTTGATTTTTGCCAATAAATCTTAAATTGAAGAAAATATATTACCGTTTTGTTAACATCAACCTAAATTTCAATTTTGAACAACTATAAAAAATTAAGTCGTTGAAGTAGCTACTTGGTTTTGATTGTGATCTCCATGAGATATGATTTAAAATTTTTGGAGATTTTTTGTAAGTGTAGCAGCTAAACCATGACGTTGAATTCCGCAACAACATCTCACCTTTTTGAGTAAAAGGAAGAACAGAGTGTCTGGACACACTCTTGTCTTTTCTGCCTACTTTACAGAATAAATATAGGTAATATTATAAGCATGTAGCAACCTATATGCTAGAAATTATTTTTTTATTAACTGACTATAAAGTTCTTTTTTATAATTTTTACATATATAATAAAACAGAGTATTGTTTTTATAATTACGTTAGTGCAAGAATAAAATCATATAAATAATATTATATTTTTTTAATAATATTATTATGATTGCGTGTACGTCGCGCAGTATCGTACAGTCACACAGTACAAACACTGAATTGCGTTTTATCATTTCCCAGCGTAATAATAAAAAATATTAGTTTAAGGTGTATGAGAATATTTTTTTTTTCTTTTTGTTTACTTAATTTCATAACAACTTTATTTTAAAATATGTTTTAAATCATGTAATGGATATATATGTCGAGTAGAATATTTAATACAAGTAATTTTGTAATAACTGTAATAAAACAATAAATTGTTATAATAAGAAAAAAATTAAGTATTGTTAATTTGGCCCTCCATTTTTTCCCAGCGAATTCGTGACCTAAATAATTTTCCACTGCAACATTTCCATAAAAGCGTGCTTGAAATAGTGATAGGTTTTCATCTTTCTCTTTTACGGCAGGAATCGGACGTAAGCTACGTTTCTAATAAGAACGTTCCATCGTAAAATTATATTTTATTTATATCCATTATTTCATAAGTGGTTTAAAATAAATGAAACTCAATATGCAATACTTCGGGGTGGAAAACGATGGAGCGGTGTCGCCTAAAACAAGTGTGAAACTAAAAAATATATTTTATATAGTGAAAAAGTTACATTATATTTATAATTTAATTTAAAAATTTCTTTTCGTTTGGCCTCCTTTTGTTCTTGTAAATACTTTGTATACTTTAAATAAGAGATTTTTTTTGCTGAACACAATATATTCACTTAAAAAAACGTATTGTAAGTTGAAAATAACATCACGACAAAAAGCCCTTTTATAGTAACTGAGGCTAATTGATTTTTTAATTGAAAAACTGAGATTCAGAGAAGAAATAGCTTCGCGTTCCCATCGTGTTGGAAAAGGCGCTTTGAGCAGCGCTTGTTACATGCGACCCAAGTGTAGGTTTAAAGGGCCCCTTTAAAATGCATTAACGCTCACCTTCACTATCCAAGTTCCTCCCACTACTTAACCAAATTTTAAATGATTCTACCAATGCCGTCTTCGAAGTGCGTTCTAGAATTGAATTTGTGATACATCTAGACGGGCCGAGATCTTTAAGTAAACTAGAGAGATTTCGCTATTTTATTAACCGCATGTAAGCTAGCTCTAAACCTATTCCTGGTCAGATCATTTGTGGGATCGAAATACTTTTTTTTTTTTTTTTTTTTTTAAAAATTATTGAGTTTAAGGTGGTGACTTTTCTGGATATTTGTTTCCCACGAAAATGAAAGTTCTACCAGTACTATGCGTTTTAAGCTTCGGGTATAAAGAAAAATATCCGGTCTTGATAACGAAACACAAATATATCTTCAGGGATTTTATACAGTTTCTCATACGTGCCCATCACAAGTGCCCAATCAGGAGCTGGATCTATTATGGAGAAAGGCTTTTGTGTAGGTTTTTTATAAGAACCTTCTTTCACAAACTCTATTGAGCGTTTGCTGGTTGTTATGTTTCTCTGTGCTCTTGCTACTGAAAGACTAACGGCTTCACGTATGATTTCTAGTACTTTGTCATGCCGCCGAGTATTGACCATTATTTAAGAGTGGGTACCCTTGAATAGTGGTCAATACTACACCCCACCAGCATATGTTTAGCTGTCCCCACTGCCTCTTTACTGATGTAGCAAGATTTATCGGTAGCTTTACCCCATCTTACTAAATTACTTTGATCTGGAAGATTCATTTGGAAAGCATTTAGGTAGAATTTTAATAGTGCTGGAGACCAGTCGTGAATTAGGGTGCGCCATTTTAAAGCCATTTTGCATTAAAACTAAGCTTATTTCGTGCACCTTATACTTATCGTTCTCGTCTTGCCGAATAAAAGATTTTAATATACCTATATCTTGGGCTTTCCTTTTTTAAATAATAACCAATTTTATAACGAAAAAGCTTTGACAAGTGTGTTTGTCGAAAATAAAACACGTGCGAATAAAATAAGCTATAAAAATGTCACGTAAATGTATTTGAATTTCAAAGCTTTGCTGTAAATTTCAGCTTGATTTGTAACCTCTTCTTTTGCTTTACATTCATACATTTTATATATGTATCTATCCTATGTGCATTATATAATTAATAAACAACAGTTATACCATGCAAATTTTTCTATCCTTTTGTTATGTATACAGATCAAAGTTATTTATTAAATTTGATCTCTATACGTAATAAAAGGATAAAAAAATTAGTTGTATCTAATTGCATAAAATATATTGATTGCCTCAATACACGGACAAGAGAAGCTCAGCAAAAACTTGGGGTATTTATCGCAGTTTCCATAGAATCCTTGATAAAGTTAATTTATTTATAATTACATAACTATCTAGTAAATAGATATTAATGAATTTTCGCATAAATTACACACTTAAACATCAAAACTCAAAGCAACATATAGGATAGTTTTCGTCCTGCTGTGTAATGTCAGTTCAAGAACAAAAATCTCAACTGAAAATAATTTATACGGTTAACTGAAAATGTATATGATATTTCTGTCCAATTTAAAATTCCATTATTACACAGATGTTGTAACCGCAGCTGATAAGCGAATATTATCAGTGTAAGAGATGCAGCCACAAGCTATTTTGTCATAATTAATGGGTTACGGTCATGAGCACGTAATCATGTCGTATTAAAGTATTTTTGATGTGACTGTAGTGAGAAGAATTATTATTGTCACTGCCTAAGCTAGGGAGCTTCGCTCTTTCTAATTCAATTAAAAAATAATGAACGCAGTTTTGTTCATTATTTTTTAATTGAATTACGTCGAAATACGTCGTCGTTCTAGATAATGTTTGATGATAATTCCAGTGAGCTAAAAATGTTTAGGAAAGTGTAAAGAGCTCTCGATCCGGTCAATTCCTTAAATAATGATGTCATCTATGTTTAGTTGCAAGCAGGTAGCAGGCTCGAGGCTAGTCTTATTTCCCTAAAATTAGCTTTCAATATTTCCTTGATCGAAATAACCATACCATCATACTGTTTAAGAATACGACATATTGTAAATGAAATTTTATTACCGAAGTCAAAACCAAAATATCTAAACAGAAATTAAATTGCAATAATGTTATTTAGAAAATCATATAAACTGTTAAACACGCTCCTTATATTCTGCGATATAATGGTAATATCACTTTTATGTACAAGCTTTATATCCGTAATATCGTTAACGTCACATTGTGTGGAGTGCGAAATGACTGTCAATTTTTTTCAAGTGACTTACGATCCATCAAAAGTTAGAAAAATAAAATTAGTAATATCGTTGAAAAATTGACAACAAATATAAGTTCCAAAAATTTACAAGTATAAGAAGTATATAATAAGACAATAATTTGAACGCATGGCAGCGCTTGAACGGTTCGCAAAAGAGGGCGGGTTTGAATCCCGCTGCGTTCAAATTTTTATATGTTTTCTTTAAGCATTTTTCCATACTCAGATGAATTCGATTTGATGAAATCATTTTCCTTTGTAATCGTTTTAAACTTTGTGACTAAAATTTAAGTAAAAAAGGAAACTTAGCAGTGTCTAGATTGGAATATCGTCAAAGTTAAATGTCATACTCCACTTTGCACTAGAATGTGGAAAGACATTCAGTAGATCTTCTGTTTTTTTTGTTTACTTACATAGTTATACACTATGTTCTAGTAAAATTTATTATATATTTTTTATATTCACTATATGTTTTACATAACATAAATAGCACATAAGAAATAAAGTAAATATGTTCATGAATGTGAACTCAAAGATAAATCGTATGAATTAATCTTTCTCGTTACTTAGCAGGACACAACGCCATATTGCGACAAGCTACAACGAAAACCAAGAACTAATGTCTTTTTCTAAGTCGTGGGAAGCTGACAAGCATATGTATTATATGATTATATAATATGTTTTTTTGTTCATATTAAAGAAAAGTTTTGTCTTTGTAGAAAGGGACAGTATGTCTAATCAGAATTTAATTTATTAATAAAATAACATGAATATTACATTAATCAAGATTGTTAAAATAAATAATAAGAACGCCATTTACTTTTAAAACCTACCGGTTAATTTAACTTTTAGCGTTGCATAACATAGCTTTTATATATAGTTGATATATTGGATATATTTTAGTACTGAAAGTCTTATTTATAGGGAGCTATAAAAACACTTTTACGCATTACGTATGCGAATCAAGAGCCTGAGATTATTTAGTTTCCTTGTGACGAGGTAAATGTTATTTATATTATTGTACCATTAATAACTTCACATATTGTGAAATTAATAATTTCACATTCAAGTGTTCAATAATACAGTGTATAGTAACTTAAAAATAAATTTGGATATATATTGTGCGTGCGTGCGTGCGTGCGTGCGTGCGTGCGTACATGTGTGTGTGTGTGTGTGTGTGTGTGTGTGTGTGTGTGTGTGTGTGTTTGTGTGTGTTTGTGTGTGTTTGTGTGGGTAAGGATTTATGTGTATCTCACGTTATTCGCCTCGTACTTTACCACTACACTTACAACACATTACCACCTTGACACATTTGCTCTCTGTAATGCCGGCCCAGCGAGTGGCTTGGCCACCTGGCAAATCGGTTGTATCATTGCTCTTTCCTTTCCTTATAGATAACATCCAAATCTCACTCACCCATTACATTTAATTATTTATTCATCTTCTCTTCCAGTCGTCCGCTTATATTTCCTCCTCTCTCACCTATCCGGAGCTGCTGGATAGCCTGCTGGGTGACGGTCACCAATTCCGAATTCTTCACTTCTAATACAGCACTTCTCATACGCGCACGTGTGGCCTCGAGGGGACGCCCGAGCATTGCACGCCTATGTGATGTAAGGATACGCGCAAGTACATCTTTGACCCCCTATATTACTAATTTATACCCCTATAGCTTTGTATTATAAAACAAAATGTCTCCCAATTTATAATATATAGGCTCTTAGTAACTTTGCTATCGATTTGAAGGACGCAATCAATACCGCTTGTTAGAAATCAAGCTTCAATAAGTAATAAACTACGACAAAGCTGCCGCTAGGGACCCAATTTTCTTAAATATTACTTGTTGACGAACAGAAGTGCCGACAGGTAAATGTGAGCTATGTGGGTATAGAAACCAAAAATAATTTTACTCATTCTTTACCTTTCTATGTTGTAAACAATCGTGTACTGTAATATACTGAAAATTAATTATATTATTTTATATTATTAACTTCACGCTTTTATACCGAATCTGGAAGTGTAAACAGAGATAACCACAGGAACCATAGGTACTTAGTGTAAAGACACACTGTTCCCTGCTTTTAGACTTTTTCGACGCATTGCGTGTTGAGTTACTAGAGCGAAGAAAATGGAATTATGAAATAATAATGGGAATCGAACCCACAAATCGTCATGTTTACAGGCAGACGCTACGCTTCTGCTCTGCCTCTGCTGGATATTTAAAACAAATACATATTCAAGAAAAATAGACTATAAAAATATCCAACCATGTATAATAAACTGTAATTACTTATATTTAACATTACTTATACCGCAGCGTTTGGCGCTCCGTTCTCTCTGACTACCCCGCTAGGGATAGAGCGTGAAGATATGTATGTATGTATGTACTTATACTTGAATTCTTTTATTTCTAAACTTTTGCTTGAGTTTTTCTTTAGTTTTCGATATAATTGTTTCATAGTCATTGTAATTAGTGTATAATGAACGTACGTATTTATTAACATAATTTTTCATAAAATATTACTTAAAGTACTATTAAGTTAATAATGGGAAGCGTTCAGTTGTAATTAAAATGCAATTAAGCAGCGTAGCGAGTCAATACTCGCTCGCTTGTTAATTGCACTTTGGCGTGCGATAGCAAACAGAGAGCGATACAGAAGCTAAACAAATAAATAAGCTTGTACACTCAACTATGTATTACTATAGCTACATTGAAATACAATTAAATATTTACAAAGGTCTTGAAATTATTTTTTTATGTTAGTGTACTATTTTACCCTGCCAGTAACCATTAGAAACATTAATTTATAAAATAAAATATTTAAATTCATTCATATTAAGATATTTTGAATTTGAAGGACGGAAATTTGCCTTTTCTTACAATCATCCTCCTTTCACAGAATAACAAGAGTTTTCGAAAACTTTGTCATTGAAAAATGGAAATTAAATAAAAGTATTCGAATCAAAACTCCTACCATTTTGTTCTCATATAAAATAAAGTTTTTATTGCACACTTTTATCTTACATAACCGGATATTTGATCTAATTTTGAGGCGTGTAATGTAGTTTTAGTTTGTCATATTCTCTACATCTGGGTAACAAAGCATAAACTTAAAAAATACAACTTTAATAAATTTACAATGCAACTGTAATAAATTTACAATGCAAAGACAGCATTTGGTTTAAAACTCAAAGCACTAAGCTCAAAGCACCTATTTTATTATAAAACGTCACTCATAATAATTTAGTAAACCCAAGCCTTTCGGGTAAGTTAGTGATTTGTAAAAATTGTGAGGTGTGAAACCGCCAGGGATAACGTTTTCCAAGATGGAGGCTTTTTGTTGTATATAAACGTTTACGTATCCGTGGTCTCCGCTATTTTGTTATTTAAAGATTTACATATTATATACAGTGCACATAAAATTGTTTGAAACTGATTGTATATTTGTGATATTGTTGTGTTTATTGCACACTTTTATCTTACATAACCGGATATTTGATCTAATTTTGAAGCGTGTAATGTAGTTTTAGTTTGTCATATTCTCTACATCTGGGTAACAAAGCATAAACTTAAAAAATACAACTTTAATAAATTTACAATGCAACTGTAATAAATTTACAATGCAAAGACAGCATTTGGTTTAAAACTCAAAGCACTAAGCTCAAAGCACCTATTTTATTATAAAACGTCACTCATAATAATTTAGTAAACCCAAGCCTTTCGGGTAAGTTAGTGATTTGTAAAAATTGTGAGGTGTGAAACCGCCAGGGATAACGTTTTCCAAGATGGAGGCTTTTTGTTGTATATAAACGTTTACGTATCCGTGGTCTCCGCTATTTTGTTATTTAAAGATTTACATATTATATACAGTGCACATAAAATTGTTTGAAACTGATTGTATATTTGTGATATATGCTAAATATTACATTAATAACTTAGAGTAATCACTCTAATAAGTAATGTAATTACTTTTCTTTCAGCTTTCTACAGCTTCTTAATTAAGACAACTAATTAATGTAAAAATGCAATGTAAAAAATAAAAATTTTTATGAATAACGGTAATATTATTAACGGTATTTTTATTTATTTTATCAACCATATTTTAAGGCACTTACAACATTTTTTATATGAATTTAATATAAAAATTGATATTATTTTTAGGAATTTGAGGTATCAAAGAAAAATATCCAGATCGAGTACCCCAAGGGAGGAGGGGGACCCAAAATTCCAACTAAGTGAACATAATCAAAAGGTATTTTGGAAAATAAGGAATATTTGCTTGCTATGCTCTGCCTTCTATGTTGTATATATAATAATTATCGCGTACTATTATTATTAAAACCTATAGGATATTTCCCGTTGAAATAGTGTTATGAAATTTGTTAAGAATATATGTATATTTATGAACTTAAACCTAGAAAAATTACAAGATTATATTTTAAGTTTAAAATGAGTGGATGTAAATTGTATTTTCCTAAGTTCGGGTTAGCTTACTTTACTTGCTCTATGCCTTTTCTGTAATTACTACGGAATGCGCACTTAACTACTTCAAAAAAATCTATTATGTTATTATTTACTCCCACTCTTTCTCGCTCTAGTTTCACTAAAATATTTCTTTATTTTTATATTTATAAAGGATACATATGGTTTTTATAAAAATATACTGAACACTTATACATAGAATAATATAAATGGTTAGTTCTAGACAATAATATACATATAATATATAATAAATAATATTATTACTAAAGTGAGCTGACCTAAATTTTCTGTACATTTGTCGTAAAAAGAAAATAAATGTAGCTTTGTAGAGGTCTTACATGCATGAAATGGTATTCAGTATATTTCTTTTGTAATATACTTTCGCTTACAGTTAGAGTTTTTATATTTTAATGAGCTTGTTCAAAGTATTGTTAAAATAGCAAATCGCCTCTAATTTATTGGAAGCAATTAATCATTTCTATAATTTCTATATATATGATGACGGAGAAATTCATGATCCTGATGTACTTTTAACTGAGTTTTTGTTCTGTGAGGCTGCAGTGACAAATTGTAATGAGATTTGTGCTGGTCAATAGCTATTAGTTTAGTTTATTCTCTAGTATATTAGCTTATTCTTAGTTTTATGAATAAATATTTAAAAATAAGGGTTTCCACATATTCTTAAATGATGACCACAATCGCTCTGACAAGAATGAACCTTTAATAATTTATTATAGTACAGCTTTGTTAACATAAAATATTACTTAATTCCAGTACTATATTCTAACAAATGATTATTATTAATTTTTGAAGATCTGCATATACCTTTTTGTTATGTAAGAGGATGTTGTGTGATAATAATATAAGTAACATCACGGTCCTATTGAACGCAACTAGACGAGTCCATACGTATATGCCTACAGTGAGCGCTCGGCCAGCAAATTAAATTCTAGTCAAAAGCAAATCTGATTTACTTGGCTTATGAGTTGTGCAGGTTGGTACCTATCCATAAATATTTGTATATACATCATGGGAAAATTCCCTTAGACCTGCTACGAGTACATATGCATGTATGCGGTATATATTGTTAAGATAATTACTACAAAGAGACAATAACATTGAAATAAAATGTAGTATAAATACGTAATTAGTATATTGTATTGCAGTTATACAGTAAGCTGATTAATATCAGCTTCCACAAAGTAGCCAATTAGCAGAAGAAATTATTACTATTGCGATAATATAGATGGACTTTACTGTACCTGTCTGATAAACAGCACTTTGTTGTCTTTTTTCTAATATTCAAGTGTCATACGTTTCACATTTCTTTTAAAATAAATTTATATGAATTCATTGATATTTAATGATATTGATACGAAACTCCCATAAATCAAAGCTATTACGCGAATCAAATTTGACGATTTTATCGAAATTGAAACTGTTATATTATTATACGTAATAATATATATAAACAATATGTTTAAAATAGATACAGTAATAAATATGCAAATTTCAATTTATTTGGAGTGAAGTGGTAGGCATTGCATCGTTGATACAATTTGAAATTGTCCAAATTGTGATGCAGTAGCCAGGCATTCGACCTACATTTTAAGTTTAATTGAGATCGCGGAACAGCTAAATATGAATTGAATACAAAGCAATGAAGTAAGAAGAACTAAATCTTGATTTATTAAAATATCTTCTCATAAAGATACGATTTATTACTATATAAGATTGTAGCATATAGAGTTTAAAGTTAATAGTTAGTAACTATTAAGTAGTATATTCTGATGAGTTGATAATTTTTTTTCGGGAAAAGGCTAAGACCATTGTAAAAAAATATACATTTCAATAGTTTGAAATTTAAAAAGATTTCTTGTGCACCAGTCCACAATATAGCCAGATAATTTACTAAGATAAATTCTTAAGTAGTTTAGCCGCCAAAAAACGAATTACAGATGTCATATTTATGAAATTATGATTTCAGAATACCAATACTAGTAATAAATCACATTAATAAATATATAGTAGATATCAGCTATCTCATTTAATCCATTTATAAGATACACTGCAGTGTTTTAATTACTTTTAGTGCACATTCATTTTGAAAAATAAGCAAACAGCTTTCAATTCAATTGACGATGCATCTCCACAGCGTGGTTAACGAATGCGAAATAACTGTTTTATTGAAATATGAGGATAAATACTTTTTTAACTATTTTTTTTAACCGATATTAGGAGGATTTATTTTATTTCTCTATACAAATATCATAATGCTGTTGAGGCTAATTAGCTATATTATAATTAGCTATATTATATTATAATTAGCTATATTATTATTATATTTCACTTCAAAAGATTAAACTACTAATGACTAAATGTCCAACATTTTTTCACCGCAACACATTATTTTTTTATATTTAATATAATAATGTAATAAATACTATGCTTTTTACTTATACTTTTTTTTAATGTGAGAATATATGGCAAATATTTGAGAACATGTTCAAGAAATAATTATTTTGTATAGTAAATTGTGTTTACTATACAAAATAATTATTTCTTGAACATGTTCTCAAATATTTGCCATATATTCTCACATTAAAAAAAAGTATAAGTAAAAAGCATAGTATTTATTACATTATTATATTAAATATAAAAAAATATATCCTTTTTTGACTGTGAAACTTTTTGAGAAACACATATATATATATCATATATCATTTCTTATTTTCGTACAGGAGACGTCTTTGGTCGAATAGTGTTAGTACTCTTGAAACATTTAGATATTGCCCATACGAGCTGAAGTCAACGAGAAATTTAGCATTATTTGTTTAAAAAGAAAATTGGAATTAAATTTATTCTAATTTAAATGCTTGTTGTTGCTTGAGTTATAAAAATCGTGATCATTGAATAACATTAGTATCAGTATAAAAAATTATTTCTAAAATATATGGAAAGGACTGGGCCTTCATTAATATAAACCATAACTTACGAATAACAAATCTGGAAATGAAAACTAAAATAATTTACATTCATGATATTGTTTCTTTTGCCAAGTTTAAATTAAAATAAATTGTTTGATCTAAAAATAAAAATGCTTTAAAGTGTTTATACTTGATCAGATCGAGAGCAAAATCTAAAGACATTGATATAATCTAACTATACTATTGGAAATCCATAAATAAATAATCTCTTTAAGTTCAACATTCGTCTACGCTTGCTTATAAAATTGTAATTATATAAAGTCCTAAGTAAATGTAAAAATTTTTTGAAAGTAGGATCTTAAAATTTACGACAAACGTCCATAAAAGGTGTTTTGCTAAATAATTTCCTTAACTCTTCCAGCGAGACAAATTTCAGTATCTCATCATTATGCTGTGTAATGTCCTGTGAAATATAACTTGCGAGGTTTCTCCATAAATTGAAGGGACCGTAATAGCTGATGTTTATGTTTATAAGTTCTGAAAATATCAATGGGAGGTTATTTAGAATAAGTAGAGTCGACAAATTATAATAATTTAATATATCAAAACTTAATTTGATATAAATATGTTTTTTTTATTTTAATTTTGTTATTAAGCCATATTTGTTTATTATCTTACATTTATTTTACTGCAATTCATTTCAAGTATTTAAAAATAAAATTTATATAGTTCCATTTCTTGATCAAATATTGAGTTCGATCGCAGGCATTACTGTGACAAATTGAAAATTTACACGTGTAATGGATAGTCTATTAATCGAGGTAATTTGTAGGTTATATTGAAGAATGTTAATTGTTTCGAGAACTAGCACTTAAAGTTAATATTTACTCATAACCAGAAGCATTTACAATAATCACAACGTTTAACTATTTGCAACCGTAGCCGCAAAAAAAACTCTACTGCCATGTAACGTATTTCCTTTAACAATTTTTTCAAAATAGTTCAACGCGCATTATGAGAATGTGAATTTATTTTATAAAGGTGTAATAATAAAATCTCTTGTAATTAAAAAATAATAATTAAGCTTAACTATGCAACTTGTTAAACATACAATTATAAAACCAAATTAGAAACATCATAACACTATGTAGGTCAGACACTCGACCCCCTGCGTCATTCAACACTCATACATATACATTGTTATAACTGCATTTCAGTGCTCTTACTTAACGATTAATGATCCATATATAATGATATATTTGCATCGTGAAATATCATTATCACTTTTCAAAACAAAACTAGCTAACTGTTTGTCAGAATATTATTTTTCAAAAGATGGACTTTGGTTGATCCTCATTCAAAATAAATTTATGGTTGAACAATTATGTCAAATGTAATTTTATGTCACTTTTCAGTATGGCTTGCGTAACATTGTACTATACGTTGCAAGTGAAAATAAAAATTATTGAAAGAAAATAAAATAATAATACTTTATTTTCTTGTTATTATTTTATTGGACACAACTTACAAACGGAATATGATTTTTTTTAAATCTTTTCATTTAATATAACCATCAAAATATAACACAAAAGGTTATTTTAATTAATGATAAATGATATTTTCACACAATTATAGAGTATATTGGAAAAGATTAGTTAAGTTTATTTTTTAAAAAATTAGAGCTCTCATAAAGCAATTTACACAAAAAAGAACATTTTTTGGTGTAAGATAATTAAGAAAGTAATTTTGCACTACGAAAACTTTAATGAAATTGTTTCTTGAGGTACAAACACAGGGTATGATTTTTATATAATTATTTTTTTACAAAATTAAATTAAGGTACTAATTGGTACTTATGAGTTATAAGCCAATAAGTAGTAGTGGCGCAGAGGCGTAGCGTCTGCATGTAAACGCGACAGTTTGTGGATTCAATTACCACTCGGGGAAAATGGATTTTTCTATTCCCATTTTCTTCGCTCTGGAAACTAGACAAAAATACGACGTTGAATTCCGCCACTCAACACGCAATGCTTCAAAAA